>JAJPUD010000451.1:182499-193700 GCA_023553655.1 Myrmecobius fasciatus | reverse complement strand
TGTGTGTGTGTGTGTGTGTGTGTGTGTGTGTGTGTGTGTGTGTGTGTGAATTAAATCCGCTAAGAAATCTTCCTAAGATTCGAGGCAACTATTTCACCTTTCTCGAAGTGGAAGAGATAAAGAGAATCCACCGTCTTCCCCAAATATGATTCTTAAAAGTCTTAGATCTAAATTTCCTATGAAATTGTGAAACGCTTGACCTTGTTTGTCTCTATTTGAGTTTTAAGACTACCTCCCTTAACTCGCCATACTTTTAAAGGCCTTCATTGCCTCCATGCCCAAATCCCAGTAAAAGTGAGAAGCCACTGGTGAAGGGGCTGTGGCAGGGCGGGGGGTGGGCTTGGAGGCATCCTTCCCGACTATCTCAATCCTTGTCTCTGAGAAATTGGGAGAATGGAAGGAACTACAAGATGAGTGGAGGGACCTGTCAATGAAATACCTGTTACAGTTGTTACTATGATTTTGAAATGCTTCACGATCTGGTTTTGGTTGGATTTCAATCAAGTTTACCCACACGGAAGTTTAGCCTGGAGATTGCGAGGAGGTTGAACTTGGTCGAGTTGTGTTCTCGCCTGTCTCTGGGTGTCCTAGCTTCGGTCTTTGGATGGAGGGAGAGGGAGGTTTCTAACCTTCTGGGTCCTCAGAGGGTGGGGCGCGTCCTATTAGACCCTAGAGGGTTCTCTAATAGTTTCTCTCCCTTCCTCTGCCCTTTCTGTCGATTGCCACAGGTGAAGGTATGGTTCCAGAACCGGCGCACAAAACAGAAGAAAGATCAAGGCAAGGACTCGGAGCTGCGCTCCGTGGTGTCCGAAACGGCCGCCACTTGCAGTGTGCTCCGGCTCCTAGAGCAAGGTCGCCTGCTCTCCCCGCCCGGCCTGCCGGGCCTCCTGCCGCCTTGCGCCACTGGTGCTCTGGGTTCGGCCCTGAGAGGGCCCAGTATTCCGGCTCTAGGCGGCAGCGGCAGTTCAAGCTCCGGCTCCAGCTCGGCCTCCGGCCCGGCGGGCGGTTCCTCTCCACACCCCCCGGCCGTGAGTAGCGCTGCGGGGCCCGCCTCGGCCTCAGGACTGCATCCTGCCCCGGCCGCTGGCCACAGTCTCTTCAGCCTGCCAGTACCATCGCTACTGGGCTCGGTCGCCAGTCGCCTCTCCTCCAACCCCCTGACAATGGCTGGCTCATTGGCCGGGAATTTACAAGAACTCTCCGCAAGATACCTGAGTTCCTCGGCCTTTGAGCCCTACTCGCGGACCAACAATAAAGACGGGGCGGAGAAAAAAGCACTGGACTGATTTTAAGTATTTCCATGTATTTATATTTATAGTATCTATTGTGCTTATATTTATGGAATCACACACCCAAGCTACCCTCCCTGGGCAGTTCCCCCTCTCCCCACGCGGTCTCCAGACACGTCCTGTACTTCCTTGCCACACCTCCTACAAATTTGATTTTACCATTCTAATTTTTTTCTGCCTTGCTTCCTTTTATTTTCTATCCTTCCGCCCCCCCCAACTTCCATCTGAATGCAGGAAAGATCCAAAGATCTAGGAAACACCCTACTCCCTTTCCTCACCCCTCCACCCCGAATCTGAGGGAAAGGAGCCATCCAAATCCAAAGGAACAGTACTGTTGGTAGGAATAGTGGGGAGAAGGCTGAGCGTAAATCCTCCCTCCCGCTGACCCCGCAGCCGCCCGCCTAGGGTGGAAGATTTATAGGGTTTCTTAGCGTCCAGAATTGGTTTACTCCTTCCGAAAGAAGAAATAGAAAACTCCCACCGTCTGAGTGAGCTATACAGGAAGTGAATTCCAGAACGCTCGGCGGTCACTAGGCCTTATAGATTTCTCTAGAAAGCCAGGGACCCTGCCCAAGTTTCCCATAGTACAAGGAAGAATCAATCGCATCCTCTCCCCCCCCCCCATTCCCTCCACTTTAGGGAATCTGTGGATAAGACAGGCAAGAAATGTCGAAAACCATCTTCTAAGGACCACTTTCACATAACTTAACAATAATGATGATGACGATAGTGATACTAATGATAGGGAAAATAATAAGAATGGACTATTGCTAAGTAATTAAAAATGAATCCTAATTGTATTCCAAGACTAGATGCAACTTAACTATTTTTAAAAAATGATAATTCTTAGTCTGGAAGGTAAAAAACCTTTTAAAAGTGTTCCAAAACGTAATTTTCTAGGCAGGGTAGAATAAATGAGGCTGTGAGTTTGAAAAGAAATTCGACAGGAATGAGCAGAGAAAAGCCAACGATTTATTTACTAAGAAATTCTCAACCAGCCCCCACAAGTCTTCCGGTAGAATAATCTAGGGACCTCACTGAGGAACATCTATTGAAAAGACGCCTAAGAAGTCTCAGCAAGATCAAATATTAGTCAGAAAAGGGGCACTTTTTAGGGAGTTATCGTTGGTTCGTAAATGGAGCGGGCAATAGCCACTCCATTTAGCACGGCAAACTATGATCCTTTCCATTTTCATAAAAAAGCAAAATAAAACATACCCCCCCATTTTTTTTCCTTGCCCTTGTTTCACGAAGTATTCGTAGCTTTAAATTCTAGAAAAACAAACATGGTTCCAGTTACCTAGACATCTGAGAAAGTTGGACAGTTCTGCTACTTCTCCCTGGTCCTCCAGAAATCAACTCAAACAGAAGAATTATCTTTTCCTTTTGATGACGAAGATTATGATGATAAAGAAAAAAAAAAGTTGCAATAGTAGATGTGAGGGAAAGGAAAGATTTTTTTTTCAGCTCACGGCTCCCATCCCCCAGAAATCTGTTTTTGAAGGGTCAGGTGGTAGCTAGAATTTAGTCTCAGATGGAGGTAGGGGCCGGTAATCCCTCTAGGCAGATAAAAATTGTGTACCTCAGTCTATGCCATCCATTTCTTTAACCAAAACAGCCAACAGGAAAAACCGTGAGATATCTTATCGTCTAGAGTGTATTAGAATCCATCTGAAGAACGCCCAGAACAAATTTTTGAAAATAGTAATTTTATTGTAAATTATTTACGTCGGGATTTTTTTTTTTTTTGCTTTATTTTAGACAATTAGTGGGGGAAAATAATGAAATAATGATTCACATGCGGGTAGGTGTCCCCTGAATCCTGGCTACTAACTCTGTTCTGAATGTTTTGGATATTTGGATGTTTTGTATTTATGTGGTGAGAGTGAAATATATCTATCTATAATGATTGATAAGGTCTATTCTCGTCTTCTATTTAAAGTGTGCGTGTGTGTATGTGTGTATGTGTGTGTGTAAAACCCCATCAAATTTTGTTTCCTAGTGTTTATGATCCAGACAACGGACGACGTTTAGTGAGCGTTCACGGTGCTCTGATTTTCTATCGTGGAAGTTTACTTTGGGAAGATTTTCGACTTTCAGAGAAATTAGGCTGAATCTGAGTCTTTTTGTTTCTGAGTCTGGGTGGTTGCTGTTGTTTTAATTTAATTGACTCGTTACAGGGTGAGATTCTAAGATGCCCCTATAGTCCAGGAATTCCCTACATTCGGCGTTTCTGCTGTTTTCCCAGTATTTGAGCAGCAATTTGGGTTTCTTTCTTTTTTGCCTAAAGTGCAGTTTGAATCTAACTTTCTTGAATCTAACAACTTGGCTCGAAGCAGGCCAAGTGGCAAGTTTCTCTTTACTTCCAAGTTTGAGTTTGAGTCAATTCTCCTTCTGTCCTGAAAACTCCAGAAGTGAAACAGAGACCAGAATATCTTTGGATGTTAGATTCTCGCAAAACATGGAGGCTTTTCTCCTCCTAGAATATCGATGATATCTTGAACGCAAGTATTACAAACAGAAAAGTCGAGAGCTTGGGAAGGAGGTTTCAAGATCCACTAGTCCAAGTCTAGCGGTTACAAGTAAACTCCCTTTTCGAGCTTAATTGGAGCAAGCAAGAGTTTTTCTAGTGTCTTTTTTTGAACTCATCACTACGGGGTCAGCCTGGCCACAGATCTGGGTGACTCACTTGTACCCTACTCTCCTTTTCTTAATCCTTGTCCCTCTCCTCCCTCATATCCCCTTCCATCACTTATGACTGGGGCATAGGATGCTCTCAGAAAATGTTTTAAGATGATGCTAATGGGAACTTGAGAGAGAAAATTGAACTCAGTCTCCAGTCCGACCTCCCCGTCCCCACCTCTCTGCCACTGGGCATCAAAGTAGTATAAATATACTAATGTACAAACACATACATACACATGGATGGGAAGCAGAGGTTCGAACTTCTGATATCGTTGGTTGGGTGTCAAAACTCTCCGGAAGAAACAGAACACCAAGGCAGATCTGTAACTACTGGGCAATTTGAAGTCTTAAGAGACTTAAGTAATTTGTCCAGGACCACAAAATCAATTGATGACAGGGACGAGGCTTGAACGTGGTCTCACTAACTCTTAGGTTGGGAGTCTACCCACTACCCCATGAGTGGTTTTTGGGTATGTGAACTGCCACATATTCATTCAAAATCACACGCTCAATGAATGCTTAAAAACAAATTTTAAAAAATTATGCCAAATAACCCAAATCACCCTCACCCTAAACCAATGAATTATTTGGTGCTGAAAGGTAGAGGAACTTATGCGTATGGATGAATCTGCATAAGTGATTGTCCTTCCTGTCTGGATTCCAAGGAAGATAGCTAGGGAAGTGGGTCCTGGGAGTTTGGGTCAGAGATGTAGTCTGGGAGTCCGGGTTAGGGAAAAAGAATGGGGGATGGGTGGGGAGGGGCATCGAGCCCCTTTGGCAGCCCCGCCCACACCTCCTCACTGATCTTCAGTAGATCCACAGTAGTCAAAGGCATCCACGTGCCATCAGAAATCAGGCGGCGGAGCTGCGTGGAAGGGAGATTCCGTGACGTGAATGTGCAGGCGCTCTGGCCGAGTTAACGGTTTAACGCCACATGGATTTGTTTTCAATTTCCCAATTTTGAATCCTACCTTTTAAATTGACTAACTACAATCGAGCTTCTCACCCCTTCGGGAGGCTATGCAGCTCCCTTCATCCCACCCTAGCCTTTCCCTCCACCCTCTTCTTCTTTCTCTCATTCTCCAGCTCCCACCGTCTCTGTTTGTGCCCGGGTGGGCCAAGGGAGGAGCCATTGGCTTAGGGATGAGCGTAGTTCCCTACTCTTGGGCAAGGAGGTAGGAGTGGGGTCGGAAGGGGGTGGAGAAGAGAAGGGACAAGGCAGGGGGTGGCAGAATTTTATCATAACAAAAGAAAACAGAATGCAAAAGCCCCTGGGTCCCGAAAACAAGCCCAGCTTTCTCCACGGGGAACTCGTCTAGGCCTTCCTAAATGTTGGTTTTCTTCTCTCTCTCTGTCTCTGTCTCTCTGTCTGTCTCTGTCTCTCTCTGTGTGTCTCTCCGTGTCTGTTTCTCTATTTCTATCTCTGCCTCTGTCTCTTTACTTGTCTGTCTGCTGTCTCTTCCCCACCTCCTTTTCCCCGCCCCCATCCACCCATGTCTCTAAAGAAACTGACATCGTTATACCTACTAACCTATTTACCCTTTCCAAAGTGGTTTTATACTGACTTCTCAAACCCCTCACCACTCCCAGGATTCTGTGCCCCCCCCCATTCCCTCTCTCTTCCCCCTCTTTGGCTTTGGGGAAGAACGGCGGGGAGCTCTTCTCCCCGCCACTTAGAAAGTGTAATTGTTCTTAAAGAGACTCTTCTGAGGGGGAAAAAAAAATCACAATTTTAATTAAAAAACATTTATAGACAATTTGTTTAATTTTAGCAACTTCCCCCTTCTCCTCTTTCCCGCCTTGGGGAGCCCAGCGTTTTCAGTGGAACGTCTTGGCGTTCGAGGCCTCTGACCAGTTCCTCGAACTCTCCGACTTAGGCGAGAAGGGAAGCGCAGCGGCCGTGGCACCTGTCCCTTTCTCTGAGTGGATGGTGAGGGGGTGCCAAGTAAGGGTCAGGGAGAATACTCTCGTGGGAGTGGTGTGATTTAAAAGAACTCTCTGTTCCTCTCCTGAACAAAGGGGCACCTAAGTCGCAGAAAAGCGGAGGCAAGGAAAAGAAAGGAAATACACAGCCAACATCTTTGGGCTGGAAAACGTGTGTGTGCGCGCGCGCGCGGAAATAAGAGTGGCGGGAGAAACACTGCACCTGAAGGACCTAAACAGGCTTGTAGGTTCAGACAGGGTTATCAGCTTATAGTCAGCCTAGTGATTGAGTGCTGGAGACTAGGAGTGCTAAGGCATTTGGGAAAAATATGAAAGGGTTCAGGAGTAATCTGTTTATAGGGGATTTCTCATTTCTCTTCTTCAGACTTCGATTTTCAGACCGAGTTGCTCGTCTTGGGCTCCCTATCCTTACCGGCTGCCAAAGCAACAAATAATGTCAGCTGCCACCACTTCCTGTTTTTTTGTGGACAGCACTTTGGAAAGTGGCCTGAGTTGAGAGAAGGCTTCTGTTTCTAGAAGGCGGTTCTGCCTTAACTAGAACTGAAATTTGGGGCAAGGCCTTTCCACTCTCTGGCTTTCAATTTGCTCAAATGTAAAATGAGATAGTTGGACTGGGTGGTCTCCAAGGTTCTTCCCAAGTCTCAATTCTGTGAAATCTGCTGTAATGATTTGCTTCTGGTTTCCTACTCTTTTGGATTACACACATACACACACAGACCCAGAAAGAAAGAGAGAGACAGAGAGACAGAGAGACAGAAACAGAGACAGAGAGAGACAGAGACAGAGAGAGACAGAGAGACAGAGACAGAGACAGAAAGAGACAGACAGGGAGAGAGAGAGAGAGAGAGAGAGAGAGAGAGAGAGAGAGAGAGAGAGAGAGAGAGAGAGAGCTTGTTTAAAGTCTCAGAGCTCAACAAGGATATAACAGAGAAATAACAAACTCCTGACAAACAGTCCAGTGGCTGGTTTTGTGTCCTGTAATTTAGTTCTTGAAGAAATCTTGAAGATTATATATTATAATCATTTGGCAGATTAGGAACTGAGAGTTCAAGGGATTATTGCAGTTTCCACAGTACAGTAGAGGAAAGACTGGATTTGGAGTCGGAAGAACTGGATTATAATCCCAGTTTTGCTTCTAACTTCCTGTGTGACTATGAGGAAGCACTTAAACATTCTGGGTCTCAGTTCTTCATCTATAAAATGAGGAGTTCATTCTAGATGTTTCTAAGGTTGCCTCCAGATCTAAATCTATGTCCCTGTTTTCGAGAAAGACTGTAGATAGAGCTTTTGATTCAAATCAGAAGAGTTTGAATTCAATTCAGGCTCTGTGGGTTCTCAACTATGAAAAACATAACCAAGACCCATAACTAACTTCCCTGGATCTCAATTCTCTTTTGTAAATTAAGGGTAATTGTACATGCCCATTCACCACCTAATGAGATTTTTGTAAGAATCTAGTGAGATAATGTATAGGATTGCTTTTTATACTAGAAAGTACCTTGCAAATGTGAGGAATTATCACCATGTTCACTTTTGAAAGTCTTTTCACTTCTGATTTTAGTCTATAAAAGAAAAAGGATATGACAGGCTATTTTCCCATACCACAGAGAAGATATCTTGATAAATGCAACTGAGATGCAAATTTGCTAGTGAATTCTGCTTGAATTCAATCACCTGTGTCCTAACTATGCAGTAGCAAGAGGAATGGTAATGGGAGAAGCTTCCTCCATGGTTTTTCTGAAAGATAACTAAAGCACAAACCTCTCTTGGAATAGAAAACCAAACTGGGGAAGACCAGTGCTGGTCTTGGATCAGAAAAAAATGAAAATCATCCCAATGAGAGACATAATGATGGTAGAAACCAGTGACATGGAAGATGAATTGCATAAATTTCCAAAGAAGAGTCTTTTTTTTAGCAAATTCCTGATAATCAGTGAGTTGGAAACATCATTTATTGCTTGAAAGTCTATCTATTTTCATCTACAATCAATGCAGGAAAAGTCTTATTTTGTACTGTAGGGGTCCTTATTCATTTCTAGATCTAAAAACCAAACTCAGTCTCCAACTTCCAGCACACAATATGCTCTGGGAAACAATGCATTCTAATAAAAAAATCACTAACCAGGCAGTTAAGAGACTCAGTGTATCCTTATTCTTCTCCAGGCTCCACTCATTACCCTTCTCTGGGACTTGTTCTACAATGCCCCAGAAAAGTCTCCTTATAGGTTTAGAAATTAACTTATTAGTCCATAGTCTATAGTACAAATCCAAGTCCATAGGCAAGCTTTTAAACTTCACACATAAAAAGTGTTCCTTTGCCCCTGTAGCTCTTTCCTTTGGTTCCTTCTAGAATCTTTCTTTTGATGAGGCCATGCAAACCATTCTTGTTCTCATTCCTCTCCAAAATGAACTCCTGACTCTTCCCAGACTTGTTCTACTGTGTCCCACTCTGGGTACCTTCATCTTTACCCACCTTTATGCCTTCATTTTATTTGTGTTTGTCTTCTTCCACTTGAATATAACTCCTTGAGGAGAGAGACTATCTTTATGTTGTATTAGAGTTCCCAGCCCTTGTCTCAATGCCTGACACATAGTTAATGCTTAACAAATACTCCTTGAAAAGGTAAATTGGTGGTACAACAAATAGAATGTTGAGCCTGGAGTCAGGAAAACCTGGGTTAAAAATCTGACCTCAGAAACTAACTAGTTGTGCAATTCTGAGCAAGTCACTTGGCCTCAAATTCTTCAACTATAAAATGGGAATAATAATTACCCCACAAAATTGTTGGGAGAATCAAAAAAGATAATATTTATAAAAAGCACATGCACGTAGTAGGGACTACAGAAATGCTTATTTTTTCACCCCTTGTTGACTTGCTTCTTGCCTAGCCTGTTGTCAAATTGTTTAACCTTTCCATGTCTCTCATTTTCTACCCACAAAATAAAATGGGGTGAGAAGCAGCCATAGTATAAATTGTAGGAACACTAAATTTGGAGTCAGGTTCCATAATTTTGAAACCTCACTTAGCTATTTGTGTGTGTTGTTCAGTTGTTTTAGTTCTGTCCAACTCTTTGTGACCACATTTGGGGTTTTCTTGTCAAAGATACTGGAGTGGTTTGCCTTTTTCTTCTCCAGTTCATTTTACAGATGAGGAAACTGAGGCAAACAGGGTTAAGCAAAAACTCAGGATCATACAGCTATGAAGTGTTTGAGGCCAGGTTTGAACACCATTCTTCCTGATTCCAAGTTTGATGATCTATCCACTGAGCCACATGACTTCCCTCATGTATGATCTTGGATAAGTTTTACTTTTTTTCATCTATTACAGAAGAGTTCATAATAAAAGGGAGTTCATAATAAAAGATCTCTAGGATTTCTTCAATTTCTAAATGACATGATTGTATATGAACTAGGTTTATACACTTTATAATTATAACAGTCTATGATTCTGGGATACGTATATGACTGTCTTATAACTGAACTGTGCTTGTATTTGAACCAACTCCCCAAACTGGGCATTTGTTTGCTGTTCTTGCCTTTACTTAGAAATGTTTCCTTAGTCACCAGTGAAAACATGAAATAATTTTGCTCTTAACTGAAAGTACTTTTTGTATTGACTGAACAAAGTCTACAGTATAATGAAGAAAAGTTGTGTCTCCTAGTTCTGTTAATTTTTTCAATTAAACCCAAGTCTTCCTGTCTCCAGACTCAGCAAACCAGAGCATCATTTGAAGAAGTTTCTTTTTTTTCAGAGAAAAAGGATGGCAAGATCTATATGAACTGATGCAAAGTGAAGTGAGAAGAACTAGATCATTGTATACAGTAAGCAATATTGTAACAATGGTCAACTGTGAAAGACTTGACTGTTCTGATAAATACAAAGATCCAAGATAATCCCAAAGGACTCATCATAAAAAAATGTTATCCACTTTCAGAGAGATGAATTCTTTTTTTAAAAATTTTTTTAATTAAATTTTTTAAATTTTATTATTTTTAATTTTTTTATTAAAGCTTTTTATTTGTATAACATATGTATGGGTAGTTCCCCAACAATGATCTTTACAAAGCTTTCTATTACAAATTTTACCCCCAATCCCCTCCCCTCCCCTAGATGGCAGGAAGTCCACTACATGTTAATAATGTTGAAATGCTTGAGAAATGCTTATGCAAGAAAAATCCTATCTACAAGAAAAAAAAAAAAGAATCAGAGAAAGGCAACACAATGCAAGCAAATGTCAATAGAGATCATGAAAATGTTACGTTGTGGTCCATATTTCATTTCCCTCTCTCTGGGTGTATATGGTTTTCTTCAGTGAACAATTGGAACTGGTTTGAGATAATTCTTTGTTGCAGAGAGCCATGTCCATCAGAATTGATCATCATCTAATACTGTTGTTGCTGTGTATGATGATCTCCTGGTTCTGCTCGTTTCACTCAGCATCAGTTCATGCAAGTCCCTCCAGGCCTCTCTGAAATCGTCCTGCTGGTCGTTTCTTACAGAGCAATAATATTCCATAACATTCATATACCATAATTTATTCAGCCACTCTCCAATTGATGGGCATCCCTTCAGTTTCCAGTTTCTAGCCACTACAAAAAGGGCTGCCACAAACATTCTTGCACAGATGGGTCCCTTTCCCTCCTCTAAGATCTCTTAGGGATATAGTCCCAGTAGAAACACTGCTGGGTCAAAGGGTATGCACAGTTTGACAACTTTTTGAGCATAGCTCCAAATTGCTCAGAGAGATGAATTCTTAATGCAAATGTATATTTCTTCCTCCCTCCCTCTTTCCCCCCCTCCTTCCCTCCCTCCTTCCCTCCCTCCCTCCCTTCCTCCCTTCCTCCCTTCCTTCCTTCCTTCCTTCCTTCCTTCCTTCCTTCCTTCCTTCCTTCCTTTTCTTCTTTCTTCCTCCCTCCCTCCCTTTTTGTGATATAGCTAATATGAAAATGTTTTGCATGATTTCACATATTTATAATTGATATCATTTTGCTTGCCTTCTCAATGGCTGGAAAACACATAGTAGGGTGAGAATTTGGAACTCAAAATTTAAAAAGAAAAGAATGCTAAAAATAAATCATTTATATGTGTATGTGTGCACATATGCCTATATATGCACACACACATGCACCCACATAAATATATATTTTAATGAAGCCTCTCTTTTCCAAATTGTTTTGCTAAACAGTACTGGCTGAGATTGTGGGGTGTGTGGGTGTGGATATGAGGGGGGAGACAGAGAGAGAGAGAGAGAGAGAGAGAGAGAGAGAGAGAGAGAGAGAGA
>JAJPUD010000451.1:154261-177499 GCA_023553655.1 Myrmecobius fasciatus | reverse complement strand
TGTCTGTCTGTCTCCCTCCCTTTTATCCCTTTAAGTCATTTTAGGTATCTTCCCTCCCCTTCTTCTTTCCCCATAACATTCCAGCTGAGAAAAGAAAACCTATCTCTACTAATCAGCTTGCTGGAATTTGGGCAATTCACATGCCTTAAGTATGGATTGAGTAAAAGCTGAAGGCAATAAATTAAACACTCTTGAGAGGAGAAGATGGAGTACTAAATGTATTTTGCTGAGAAGCAAATCAGAAATAACAGTAGGAATAATAGATATGTGAATGGTCATAGGAAGGAATTAAGGAATATTTGGTGGGTAGGCAGGATTATATCCAGAAGTAACTAACTTTAGTATAAAAACAAAAGGCATCAATAAAACATTTAAAAATACACAAATCTACTTTAATGGTAAGAAAGGCAGTAGAGAAGGGAATTTACAGAAAGAAATGTTCCCTGAGGGACAGAGTTCTAAAATGGAAGCAAAGCAAAGGCAAAAAAGATGGAAATTTTTGGTGCTTGTTAACTACAAAAAGAACAAAACAATAATAATTCACACTTATACAAAGCTCTATAGAAAGTACATTATAGGCATTATCTTTTTGGAGTCTCACAATAATTTTGTGAGTCAGAAAGTTGCATGGATTAGCACCCCCCCCTTTTTTTTTTTTACAAATGTGCAAATAGAGGCTCAGAGAGGGTCATAGGATTGTGAGACTGGGACCTAAAAGGATGAGTAGCCCAATTGAAATCCAAACTGAGATCTTCCTTTCCTTCATGTTGCCACTGTGTCTCTGTTTTAGGAACTGCTGAAGAGCCACTCTCTTTTGTTTCTGTAGAAAAACTAGAGGAGAGGTAGCTAAATGTCATAGGCCCAGGTCATCAATGGGTCTGGAGTGAGGAAGGCCTAAGTTCAAAACTGATCTCAGATACTAATTGTGTGATCTTGGTCACTTTAACCTTTGTCTGCCTCAGTTTCATCAACTGTAAAATTGTGATAATAATAGCAATTACCCACCTCTTAGGGTTGTTTTGTTATAAAGATTAAAGGACTTACACTGCCTGGAATATAGTAGATATGACATAAATACATATTTACTCTCTCTCGTTAGAGAGATACTGACCTCTGAATAGTCCCAGGGGAGGAAGAGGTAGAGGAACAATATGCAGCTTGTCTGAAGACCACCTAGTATTGATCAGTTCAGCAATCCCATTCTGAATGCCAGAATTCTGATTAATGAGTCTCTGGTCCCTATGCCTGGTAATTCACTTCCTCATGACATCTCACCCCCGGACTTTGAGGCTGTCTACCTGCTCAGGTGCCAAGTCCATTAAGTTGAAGAGTGGTTTTGGGCAAATACAGGGTTCTTTGCTTACAAACCACCCCATGTCACCCCATATGCCCGGAGCAAGAAAGCATTTAGATGCTGTGTCCTGCTATACCTCCCCACTGGGGAAATGTAAAACTAAATATAGTTTGGATGATTTGCCTACTGGGCCTCAATCTAATCTGAACCCAGGGGTTGGTAGGCTCTTTCCCTAGCCTTTCTCAAGCTGAAATGGAAAATGGAAATTCCTTCCATGAGATCTCGAGCTTTTAAAAGGTCTGCAGTAATATTGGTTGTATTAAGTAGTGGGGAGCAGCCCACTCCCCAGGAATCTGGCTTTAAGCTACTTCTGGGTGGCAGAGCCACCCAGCACAACTATGGCTCCCTTCCTGAGGGCAGTTGATGGCCTACATCACTGACACCTCCCCTCCCCCCTCCCACCAGCCAGAGGCCCAAGGAATCTCCCTTCTCACATCCTGACACATCTTCCAGTATTCATCTCCACCCGCCCAACCCCCAGACCTTGTGGAATGCCCACTGGAGGGATGGTCATAAAAGGAGCTAGTTGGGGGCCCTTGGCTTCCTCTTAATTGGCTGCATTTCTTATTTCAGCTGCTCAGCTCAGTGAAAAGCAGAGGTAGAGTGGAAAGAGGGTGGGGAGGCAGCCCCTGTAACTTGGAAAGCAACAGGCTGGTCTTAAAGTGACATACACACCATCCTTGGGCTGAAGGTGATGGATGCCTTGCAATGTAGAAGAAGTTAATTCCATTGAGGACTAGGAAATGATGTTATCAGGTAGAGAGTTCTCAGTTTTGCCCCTCAGGATTTAGAGCTGGAAGAGATCATCCTAACCACGGATCCTTAACTTTTTGTGATTGATGAACCCCTTTGTCAATCTGGTTAAGCCTGTACTCTTTCTCTGAACAATAGTTATAACATTCATAATAGAAATTCTAAATTTCAGAGATTTAGTGAAAATAAAGATGTAATTTTATATAGTCTATATCAAATTGTCATTTTAGGGAGGGAAGAAAAAAGTGAATATTAAAAATTGTCTTTATAACTGGGAAAATAATATTATTTGTTTTAATTTTAAATAAAATTATTAATTGTAATTAATGTAATTTGATGTACATTAATGTAAAGTAATGTAAAAATGTACTTTTTTTCCTTTTCAAGTTCACACGCCCCCTGAAATCTATTCATGGAGGTGAGAATTAGGGTTTTAAAATGAAGAATAGAGTTGGATTAAAGGGAGGTTTAGATTTAGAGCCTGATAGATGTTAGGAAATCAGAGTCATTGTTCATTCTGTTTTTCACTCCTTTTTTTTTTTTTTGGTCCTGCCTCTGTTAAGCAACTGTTTATTAAAAAGATACTTGTCACAGCCACTACAGAGACGGATAAAAAAATCCACAGTCTTGAGGTGCTTAAATCTAGTTGATGGCTGAATTCAGTGTGTGTGTGTGTGTGTGTGTGTGTGTGTGTGTGTGTGTGTGTGTTTAAACAGACAAATAAACCCAGTTTCTATCACCACCAGGCATGATATGGTAAATGGATGATAAAGGAAATCAATACTATGGAAACTGGAAAAAGGGAGAAAATGAAGAGTCATAGAATATGAACTAGGCTTTATTTATTTATTTTTTAATTTTATTTGCATAACACATGTGTGGGTAATTCCTCAACAATAACCCCTACATAGCTTTCTGCTACAAATCTTTCCCCTCAACTCCCCACCCCTCCCCTAGATGGCAGGATATCCACTACATGTTAATTATGTTAAAATATTGGCAAATCGAATATATGTATACATATTTCCAAACTTATCATTGTTGTGCAAGAAAAATCTTATCTACACAAAAGATATATCAGATAAAGGAAACACAATGTAAGCAAACATCAATCAAGGAGTATGAGAACGTTATGTTGTGGTCCACATTTCGCATCCCTCTCTCTGAGTGTATATGGCTTTCTTCAGTGAACAATTGGAGGTGGTTTGAAACATTTCATTGTTGAAGAGAGCCACGTCCATCAGAATTGATCATCATATAGTACTGTTGTTGCCGTGTATAATGATCTCCTGGTTCTGCTCATTTCACTCAGCATCAGTTCATGTAAGTCTCTCCAATAGGCTTTATTTTTTTAAATAATACTTTTTATTTTTAAAATACATGCAAAGATAGTTTTAAACATTCACCTTTGCAAAACCTTGCATTCCAAACTTTTCTTCCTTCCTTCTTTCCACTGCCTCCCCTAGACAGTAAGTAATCCAATATATGTTAAACATGTAAAATTCTTCTATATATATTTCCACATTTATAGTGTTACACAAGAAAAATCAGATCAAAGGGGGAAAAATGAGAAAGAAAGCAAAAAGAAGGTAAACAACAAAAAAGGTGGGAATGTTATGAATCATATTCAGTCCAGACAGTACTCTCTCTGGATGCACATGACTCTCTCTATCACAAGTCTATTGGAATTGGCCTAAATTACCTCATTGTGGAAAAGACCCACATCTATCACAATTGATCATCACATAATCTTGTTACTGTGTACAGTTTTCTCTTTGTTCTACTCATTTCACTTAGCATCAGTTCATATAAGTCTTTCCAGGTCTTTCTGAAATCATCCTGCTTATCATTTCTTATAGAATAATAATATTCCATAACATTCATTAACCATAATTTATTCAAACATTCCCCAACTGATGGGTATCCAGTTTCCAGTTCCTTGCCACTGCAAAAAGGGGTGCTACAAACATTTTCACACATGTGGGTCCTTTTCCCTTTTTTATGATCTCTTTGGGATACAGACCCAATAAAGACATTGCTGGATCAAAGGGTATACACAGTTTGATAGTCCTTTGGGCATAGTTCCAAATTGCTCTCCAGAATGACTGGATCATAAATTAGGTTTTAAAAGAAGGATAGAGTTTAGTTAGGTAGAGAAGAGAGGGCAAAAGCAATCTGGTCCTGAAAGAAAGGATAGAAGGAATGCAAAATTATGATTGGATCCTTTTTTGGGAGCGATGGTTAGGATTAGAAACAAATTACATTATATTGATGTACTTATTAAAATATATATTTTAAAATCACAGATATTCTGAAACCTATTCACAAACCCTTTGCAATAACTCTAAGATCCTAGGATCTATGGGCTTCAGGTTAAGAACTTCTGTTCTAGGCAATGTAGAGTTCCGGAAGCTTTCAGTCAAGGATTTGTATAATGAAAGAGATTCTCTGGAGTGACTTCTCAGGAACATGTAGGATGGGTTGGGGAGGCAGGAAAATTTTATAAGGAAAGAGATCAGTTAAGATATTTACAATAGTGCAATAGGATGAGATGAGGTCTAGGAATGGGGTAGTGGTAATGGAAATAAAAATCATGGTGGAAAGGAGAAGGATTCAGTAGAAGGAGGAGGAGGAGGAGATAAAGAAAAAAAGGAGAAGATATAGAAAAAGATTTCTGAAACCAACAACAAAAAGACAGAATTTGATCAGTCAGTCATTAACACCTGCTATGTATCAGGCCTTATACTAAGTACTGGGGATTAAAGAAGAGGCAAAATATAGTCCCTCAGAGGAAATCCCCAAAGGGAAGTCAGTGGTTTTACTGACTTGAGGAGGAAGATCAAATTTGTCTGCTTTTTTCAAGGGAAAAATTAATCTTCCGCAAAGTTAGTCTTAGCAAGTACAAGAGGCTAAATGTACCATCCAATTTCAATTTTAAAAACATTTCTCAAATGTGTGGTTTAGTATAGTGTAGACAAAACAACTAGTTGTTTGACTGAAGCTTTCATACATGTTTAGGGAATAGGAAATGCAGGATGATCCAGCAGAGAATACTGAGGAGAAACTCATCCATATGGGAGAGAAATAGGAGAAAAGGCATATAAAGTAAGGCAGGGGAGTCTGCCACAGAATCTAGCTAATTATATATCAAGAGATAAATATATCAAGAGAAGGCTGTAGAGGGGGTTACAGGCTCAGAAGAGGGGAGATGAGAAACCTCATAGAAAGTCTTTCTTCTCCAAAAAATTGGGAGTGAATTCATCTGCTAAAGAGAGGATAAAGTGGCAAGGGGGCTTGCTGAGAGATGAGGAAATTTGGCATGGTTCCTTCAGGGATAATAGAATAGCCCAGGAAGAATAAAAATATTGAAATAATAAGGATTCAATTGTTAGATAGCATGAACTTGTGGTGGACTCAGTAGCCAACATAACCATAAGCTTTCATTGGACATCTCTAAAATAGCAAACTTGGAAGTTATAGAATCCCACTGTATGAGGGATTTGATTTGGAATTCTTTGAGCTGGGGAATGTCACCCCAGATATCACTTAGCTGATTTAGTGACTGTATTGAAGAGCAGTGGGTTTTAGGAAGGTGCCCACTAAGTGATCTGCTATGTGTACCTTGAGCTTTGAAGTTCATTAAATACTTCAAAGGTGCAAAAGTCTGCATAGCTCCAGAGATTTTACAGTAATGAATGTAGCTTTAAAATAGTGGACTTCAAATTCTGGTGGTTGCAGACTGCAGAAGCAAGCTTGAGAGGGGAAGGACTTCTACTCTGTGTCTCAGAGTTGGTGACAAAGAATAAGGGTACTCATATTGGGAATATAGAACCTATAGGGGATATGGAAGCATAGAATCAGAGTGTTAGAGCTGTACAGAAAATGAAGAACCATCTTGACTGATGACAAAATTGAAATCTAGAGAAGAAATGTGATTTGTCCAATAACACTAGGTAAGGCCATGGGAGAACTAGAACAGAAAATTAGGACTCTAGACTCTTTGTTCAGTGTTTTCACCATTATTCCATCTGTGGGAGAATGTGGCAAAGGCTAAAACCACAGAGTTTTGAGTGACTTTTTGATTTCAGATGCATCAAAAAGTGAAATTACCTAGTTCTATTTTTGGGGGGATAGATAGAAGTTTGGATGTGACAAGATTTGGAGGAAGAAGGACTTTGTAGAAGGCTTCAACAGATGTAGAACTTAAAAACTATATCCCAGTATCAAACTTTGCATACCCATTTATCCAGTAGTATCTCTTGAATCCGTACTCCAAAGATATCATAAAAGAGGGGAAAAGGACCCACATGTGCAAAAATGTTTGTAGCAGCCCTTTTTTGTGGTGGCTAGAGTAGCTGAATAAGTTATGGAATATGAATGTAACGGAAATTTATAATTCTATAAGAAAAGACTAGAAGGCTGATTTCAGGAAAACCTAGAAATACTTACATGAACTGATGCTGAGTGAAGAGAATATTGTACACAGTAAGAAGATTATGTGTTGATCAACCATGATGGATTTGGCTCTTTTCAACAAGAGGTGATTCAAGGCAATTCCAATAAACTAGTGATGGAGAGAGTCATCTGCATCCAGAAAGAGGACTATGGAGACTGAATGTGGGTAACAACATAGTATTTTCACCTTTTTTTGTTGTTTCTTTGCTTGTTTTTTGTTTTTCATTTTTCCCCATTTGATCTGATTTTTCTTGTGTAAATGATGAATATGGAAATATATTTAAAAGAATTGCGTGTACTTAAACTATACTGAATTCCTTGCTGTCTTGGGGAGAGGGGAAGAAAAGAGAGGGAGAAAAATTTGAAACACAAAGTTTTGCAGATGTGAATGTTGAAAACTATCTTTGCATGTACTTAGAAAAATAAAATACTATTAAAATTTAAAATAAATAACTATAGCCCAATACAATCGTCTTCTTTCTCAAATGTTTGAAATGTCTAATAATTGATTTGTGACATAGGACTGAAGCTAAGAAGACCAGAGCTGGATATAGATTTGGAAGTCATCAGATAGGTGGCACAGCAGTAGAGCACTGAACTATCAGAAAGACTCATCTTCATGAGTTCAAATCTGGCCTTGGACACTTGTGTGTGACCCTGGACAAGCCACTTAACAATGTTTACCCCAGTTTCCTCATCTGTAAAATGACTTGGAGAAGGAAATGGCAAACTACTCCATATCTTTGTCAAGAAAACCCCCAAATGGAGTCATGAAGAGTCAGAAACTACTAAAAAATAATCATCTGCATAAGAGATGATAATTGAAATCATGGCAACTTATGAGTGCACCAAACAACAGAAATAAAAAGGAAAGGGCTGTCGACAGTCTTGGGATGACACCTGCCATTAGTGGGATTGACATTGGATGATGGCTTAGCAAAAGCTCATAGGCAACTAGGATATAGTGGTGCAGTGGATAATAAAGTTTAAATTCTCAGTCACATACTAAATATGTGACCCATGGCAGGTTATTTAACCCCAGCCTGTTTGCTCATTTTTAAAATGAGAGAATTGGATTTGATAGTTCAAAGGTTTTCTTCTGGCTCCAAATATTTTATTCAATAAAAGGAAATTCAAGGAAACTAGTGTGGTTATAGAGGAGAGCAATAACATGAAAACCCAAAGAAGAGAGAGTACCTATGAGGAGACAGTACTCAAAAGTGTTGAATGCTATGGAGAGATTGAGAAGGATGAGGATCGAGGAAAGTTGGCATTTAAGGGACCATTGGTGACTTTGGAGAGGGTAGTTTCAGTTTAGTGATTAGGCTAGAAGACATAGTGGAGAGAGTTAAAAGGAGAGTGAGAAGAGAGGAAGAAGAGAGATCCAATGTAGATGACTTTCTCAAGGAGTTTGCCTAAGAAGGGAGGAGAGACATATGTGACAGCTAGTGGGAGTGGTATCAAATATTGAGGAATTTTTTTTAAGGATGACTGAGATTTGGGCATATCTGTAGGTAGGAAGAGACTAAATATTAGCAAATAGGGAGGTGACAGAAGGAAAAAATTGCTGAAGATTCAAGTTTACATATGGGGAGTTTGGCTTTGGTGAAGAAAAGGACCACCCCAATGTCCCTGTAGTTCTAAATATTTAACTTTTTAGTTTATTTTATAACTTCATAAAAATTATGTATATTATATATTTTAAATATTTTATAAAATTTCATAAGTACTTAATCTCCACTGAATTAATAGACTATGACTATACTGACAATCAATTCACTCTAATGTGCTCTTGTCAAATAAAAGATACTTTTTAAAAAAAAATCCTATCTGAACCCAGAAATTAGCCTTAGGAACAAAAGAGAAATTGGAAACATAATTTATAATGCTGCCAAGCTCAACAAAAACTTTAAAGTAACAAATATAGGAGCAACAAAACAACAACAACAAAAAATCCTCTTCCGAAATCTTTCGTAGCATTCTTAACATTCTATCTTAAGGAGGAAAGCCTCCAGATGTTTGAAAAGTCATCCTGATGTCAAATCTTTCACTGGTAAGAGACCACACACCAGGTAACATTTGAAAGAACTTCAATAATCAGCCTTCAGGGCTCTCACTTCCTTAGTCCTCCCAGAGCCATTGCTTGAAGCTATTCCCAGCCCTTGGTATTTTAGCAGAATATGGAGTCTATTGCAGCTGTTTTAGACAAGTTTTGACTTGGTTTTCACTCCCTACGATTTATTAATATTATACCACTTAAAATTAGATTAGTGCACATGCCTGGAATAATTAGACAATAGTGCATGTTTCGAAAAACCCAGATTTGGTAATTACATGGGTGATTAGACACCAACGGAAGTGTTTTTGTTGACAGTGGGAATAACTTAGTTGTGTTTCAATTTTCCTCTTTCCTTTTCATCTGTTAGACAGACCTTGATCTCAAAATAAGAAATGAGAATTAGTGTTTGGTTGTGAAGCTAGATGTGGGAATTCAGAGCAAGTTTAAGGGACTTATAAAAAAACCCAACAAAAACCCAACAACATTGATCCTGGGAGAAATAAGCATGATGAAAATCTAGTCAGCTGTAAAGATGAGAGAATGACCCAGAAAAACAATTGCATCCAAGCTAAGGGAAGAAATCAAAAGCTCTTACAGACATATTCAATGACAAAGGAAGATTATATAGAAGGTTCATGTGTGCCCAGACAAGGGAGCTTAAAGACACTGACTTACAAAAAGATGGGTAGTTATAAGAAACATATGTCAGGGAAAGATAGGCACATATGCAACTGGAAATCTAGCAGCAAATACTTTTTGTTTCTTTTATAAATAGGTAGCATTCAAGCTTAACTTTAACAAATAATAACAGCTAGGTGTCAGTGGGTAGAGTTAAGATGAACTGAGTTAAATCTAATCTCAGACATTTACTAGCTGTGTGACCCTGGGCAAATCACTTAACTCTTTTTGTCTCAGTTTCTCATCTGTCATATTATTTGGAAAAGAAAATGACAAACCACTCCAGTATCTTTGTCAAGAAAACCCCAAGTGAAGTCATGGTGACTTGGACACAACTAAAATGACTGAACAACAGTAAACAATAATATAACTAATTAAATTTGTATCAACAACTTTTAAAATTTAAAATAATAACAAAAACTTGCATGTATAGAAAACTTGAAGATTTTCAAAGGGGTTTATATAGATGATTTTATTTAATCTTCACAAAACCTCTTGAGTAGATGTTATTATTATTATTATTATCCCAATTTCACAGATGAGAATATTGCAATGAGAAAAGTTAGGTGACTTGCCCAAAGTCACATAGCTAGTAAGTTTCAAAGGAAGGATTATAACTCATATCTTCCTGATTTAAGGCCAGGGTTTTAGCCACTATGCTACTTAGGCTTCAACATTAAAACAAACAAACAAACAAATGATAAAATCACAAATCCTTTAATGATGTTCTTTATTAGGAAAAAAAAGTTGCTTAATTCATCCTGTATGCATAAAGAGCTCGCTATTCTCAACCTTATCTCATATCATTCACA
The DNA here is from genome assembly GCA_023553655.1 of Myrmecobius fasciatus. Taxonomy (NCBI): domain Eukaryota; kingdom Metazoa; phylum Chordata; class Mammalia; order Dasyuromorphia; family Myrmecobiidae; genus Myrmecobius; species Myrmecobius fasciatus. Next base: position 167,388 of record JAJPUD010000451.1, on the reverse strand, counting down.
TGTCTTCATTTATCACATCCTCATTCTCCTTTGGTTTATATGAAGAAGTGATCTTGCTCTATGTCAAGGATAAATCCTCTGAGATAATCCCCAATTTTACATATTTATATTTATATCTACATCCACACATATCCATCTTTACATATCTATATCTACATACATATACATACATCTTTATACATACATACACACATCTTGTCTTCACATAGTAATTTGTGTTGTTTCCCCTATTAAACTGTGAGCTCCTTGAGAGAAAGGTCTATATTTTTGCCTTTCTCTGTATCCCTAGTGATTAGCATAGTACTTTGTACATAGTATGCATTCAAATAAATGCTACTTGCATATATACTTTCTTTTTCTATGCATACAGGAAAAGTCACCAAATTATTGAAAAAAGTGATGAAATTTTAACAAATAAATTCATTCAAGGTCATCAGTAAGTTCAGATCTTTGTGCTAATTTTCTCATTCTTATAACATCTCCATAAAACCATTTTGTATACCTGGTTAATTACCAAAAACAAAGACTCAAACTTTACAATAATCCAAAACACTTGAGCCCAAAGAATAAAAGACAGCTTTAGAGACTAAGGAAATGTATCTGCCATGTGTGTGTTAAGATCATATAAGATTCCTTGACATGAAACCACAGAGATAACTGCTCAAAGATACTCTTATTATCAATATCAAACAAGATATAAAACAGAGAGATGGAGGCCTTCCTCACTTTCTTCTGATGCTATGAAGGTACCATTGTAGGGCTATAACTTTCTGTTACTCCTTACTCATACCATATGATTTGTTTATCTTCTATTTCTCATACACTTTTTTTTGATAACATCCTTTACTCTTGTTCTTCAGAATCCTAATTGATTATATGTTGTTGCCTGTTCATTCTTACCATGCTCCTATCCATTCCCTTTCATGTGATGTTCATCTTTAGTTCATCTAGAAACAGTTATGTTCTAGGTTTTGCTGCCTAGTAACATCAATAAAGTGTTAGTGTTGAAAAAAGTGGTCCTTTGATGTCATGGAGAAGCTTTGAGTGAACAAAGATGCTTTGGAATTTTCAAAAGCAGTCTAGCCTGCTCTCTCTCCTCTCCCTCCCTTTCTGCTTTCTATCCTCCTTCCCTCCCTCCCTCCCTAATCTTTCTCCTTTTCTCTTCCTCCTCCTCCTCCTCTTCTTCTTTTCTTCTCTTCCTCCTCTTCCTCTTCCTCCTCCTCCTTTTTTCTTTCTCTCTTTTGAATAATTTTGATCTATGGATGGAAAAGAGCCTATAACACATCATTGTGCTCTACTTATTTGAAAAAGTCAAATAAGTATTTCATGTAGTCAATAAGCCATAAACAGACTGGAATTTTATATACTTTACAACTTTTAGTCAATTGTGAAATGGTCAAATGTGATTTATTGTTAAATACTTGTTTTCAAATGTCTACTTATTCCCTACTAATACCTTTGTAACACCAGTGGGTGTCACTGTGGAGTGCGTGCTTGGCTTGCAGTACTTTATTCTTTCTGTTCTCTTCTTGCTGGATAAGGATAGAAGAGAATCCTCTTTGGACCTTTCCAGGAAATAGAAAACCCCTTGAGATTAGTTTGGAGTATGATTTTTTATTTGGTCATTCCCTTTCCTGCCTATTTCTTTTCTTTTTTTTTTTAAAGATATAGTTAATCATACCACATTATAATCACAATCTCTTTTTTGGGCTAGGGACATTATAATTGTCCTTAGGTCATATGGTCTCCTTCTCTTTGTTATGGAGTTTACATCAAATGAAAAGTTATTGATACAATTACAACAGCTTGGAGCCCCCAGTTAGGAAAATTCCTACGTCAGACAGAGGGCTAGCTGTCAATCCTAATTTAAATTTGTGTTTATCTCTAGTTAACCTCTGGCTTTTTAAGTTTGAGTCAGCAGTCAGGATATAGAAAACATCCAGCTGAAGGAACTGAGCAGAGTATATTATGACTATTCTTAGACAGATAGGGTGAAGAATTTAGGAAATTAGAAAAAGTAGGCCCTTTTTAGGGGACTTCCCTCCAGCTTTAAGGAGGTGGGCACAATTGATAGCATCAACCCAATTTTTCTGATCCAAAATGTTTATAAAAGCCAGATAGCCTGCCTTAATCTCTCTTTCTCTGTTCAATTCTCTTTACAGTTTTTACCTTTCGCCTATTGGTCCCTGTACCAATGATTCTTTCCAACTCAGCTAATTAAATGGGGGTGTGTGTTGGGGATGATGCTTCTCCTTACCTATTATAGTTGTCATTTTTTTCTCTCATTCTATGTCTCTTAGATTATGTGACTCTCTTTGACAACCCTTAGGTGTGACTAAAATATATTTTCTGGTTAAAAGACTGTAACAGTTCCAAATCACTCTTAGCTATAAGAGGGAATGCTTATCCCTTTGAACTGAAAATTCCAAAATGACAATTCTAAAACCCCTGTGATATCTCCTCAAGAATACCCTCATTTTGCACATAGATGACCTTAATAAATATTTTTGGATAGAAGAGAGAACAGGCATATGAGCCAGCAGTTGTTAATTTTTTTGATCACTTTTTTTTGGGAGGGGCAGCATCAGTAAAATTCAATATTCTACTATACCTTTTTTTCTATCCTATACCTATGCCTTTCTCTTGTTTATATACATTGTAAATCTTACCATGAGTGCCTTCATAATTGTATCATCTTCAGCACAGATCTTTTCTGCACATACTCAGTATAATTTTGCTACTTTTCTTGTCTTTATTTTCTTTAATGCTATTTCTTCTTCCTTTGTAAGCATCCCAAAGATGGTGATATTTGGAATGTGGACCAAATAAAATCCCTCCACCCAAACCAACCCATGCTTACTGTTTCTGGGTCTTTGCTTATGTTCTCTCCAGGAGTTCTGTTCTTTCCCTATACCCTGGCATCCACCTTCTTGCATCTTACTCATCTAAGCTGAACTTGGGTACTACTTCCTACATGAAGTCTTTCCTGACTCCCCAGGTGGAAGCAATCTCCCTCCTCTGAACTATCTTTATACTTTGTACTTCTCTTACACACTTATTAAGTTCTACCTTTTAGTCTTACATTTTACTTTTCTCCATATACTCTACAATCTAGCTATATTAGCCTTGTTGCCAACAACACTGTTATTTATCTCTATACCCTTATATATAGCTGCTGTATTAGGAAGCAGATATTCCATATACTCAGGTCACTCTTGGCCCAGGGGGAATTTTTTTTTAACTTTTTAAACTGCTGAAATTTCTCACAGCTAAAAAATTCTGTGCTGTGAGCAGAAGACTCTGAGAACCATTGTAGGACATAGTCTTAAGTAAAAATATAAATTGAACCAAACCTGAATTTAACTTTAATTCTCTTTCATTGAGTTACATTTAAATTAAAAGTTGGTCTAGCCTTAGTCTTATCCAATCTAGAGGCTGGACCAAGAGTTTAGGTTTTTAGGATAAGTAGATTCTGAGTGCCATGACTGATGGGCCTAATAAAATTCTTCAGATTTCTTGAGATTATCTGCAGATATGCTTTACCCTCACTTACAAATCTATGACCTCAATTAATAAAGTTCCTTTACTTCCTTATCAAATCCCAAAAGTTCTTTTGGGCTTCAGACTGTACCACACTGATCTCATTGTCTTTTTTTTCTTCCAAAGAGTATAGTTTGGGAAAAAAGGATGACTCTGGGTTCTTGCAAATCCTAGTCTCCTCAGCCTGTGAATAAGAAAATCAGCTATTTTACCTCAATGATACCCAAAGATTCTTCCTGCTCTTACCTTAGAGTGACTCCCTCATCTCTTCCGATGGGATCTTTATGCTCTAGTCCCCCTTGAAGTGCTAATCTAGACTTTATCTATTTAAATCACTCCTAATATGTTCTTCATTAAAACTTGACTTCTTGAATAAACTATATATAAATGTAATAGAATTTTATTGTGCAATAAAAGTGATGACTATAAGGGATTAAGAGAAACTTCAGGAGACATATGAATTCATACAGAAATAAAAGAACTCTATACAAAGTGACTGCAGTAATGTTAAATGAGGAGAATACTGAAGTCAAACTCAGAAAAAAACAATAATATATACAATAAGTAATAAAGAATAATGGAAAATATATAATGAAAGTATAATACAGTTGTCATTGTATTGCTTATTTTTGCTTAAGTTTTTGTTTTTGTCTTATGGAGACTTCTATTCAGTAGCTGGCTAAGTCATTCTACCTAAAAAATAGAATTGAAAGAAATGAATAGTACCCCCTTCCACTTTAAGATTTAAAAAAACCTTAACCTCTTCAACTGTGATTCTAGGATCACATCTAAGCTGGTTGTGGTCATGTAGCTCAATTTCAGGTCATTTCACCCCTCAGTTTGATGACAGTCATCATTAATTCTCAATTCACCATCAGTGGAAATGACTACAAACCACTGAGTTTAACAGTGTAAGCAAATACAGATGACCAGTTTTATCCACTATTTTATGTTCTTAATGACTTATTCAAGTGTCTATACAGACATGGGATGCAACTATCTAGAATTCACTCATTATAATTTTATAATAGAAAAAATTACACAGAGTAATAATGTTTTCCACTAATAATAAGAACAGATGGATGAGCCCCATGATCTTAATGGCATAGTGATTAAAAAGGAAGGGGAATGATGAATCTAGCACATGGCATGTCAGTTCAGCAGAGAAAGGAAGAATCTGAGGACACAGATCACCACTGGCTAAAGTTTTGGTGAGACAGAAGGCATTAGACAATTGATTTTGGGGGGATTCTCCTGATAGCTTTTCTCCTGGCTATGCAGAGCTCTCTAACTTGAGATCTTTGCTTTGTTCCCCAGTCTCCTCTTTCCATCTAAGCCCTTAGATTTTGATCCTGAGAAAAGGCCTGAGTTAGCCTTTGGTTTATATTTACTTGAATGAAGCTCTTTCTGAGGTAGGGATTGTTCCTTCACCCTGGTAATTACTCTGAATATTTATATGCACTAGCAATATAACAGGAGGTTTATTTCAACTGGTTAATAAACATTTAAGTGCCTGGTATGTGCCAGGTACTGTGCTAAGTACTGCAGATATAACAAGAGATAAAAGATTTTGCCCCCAAGCTCAAAGTTTAATAGGGTACAATAAGCATATAAATATGCATGAACTATTATAAGATTATAAGTAGGAAAAAATTAGTAGAAGAAGGCATTGAAATTAAGGTATTTTAAGAAATGCTTTCTCTCAACAAAATTAAATGGAATTCAAAGAAAGCCAGGGAAGCCAGAATGTAGAGATAAGGAGGGAAAGTGTCCCAGGCATGGGAGACAGTCAGAGAAAATACCTTGAGCCAAAAGATAACTTGTTTACAGAACAAAGAAGTCAGTGCCATTGGATAAATGTTTTTTCAATAAAACTCCCCATGTTGGAGAACTTCTTTCTATGGAGGCTAGAACACTGTCCTGATCATTACAAATGTCCTTTTGTAGAAGCTTTAAAATTTGTAATAGTTGGACTACTATTGGCCCAAACTGGCAAAGTTCACAGTGTACTCATCTTTAGAGCTTAAAATTTATCTGGGGGTCTAAGAACTAGGTTTAAAAATATTTTACTATATTTCAATACAACTAATTCCTTCATAATCCTATGTGTTTTATTTATGCACTTGAAATCATTACCCTGAGAAGAGGTTCATATTTTTCATCAAATTGCCAATAGGGTCCATGACACATAAACAATCCCTGTTCTAGTTAGTCATAAACATTTAAGGACAGGTAAGGTTTACAAAGGTAGAAAGGAAGACAGAAGGACATTTTCATCTGGAAGAATGATTATAAGAAAATGTATAGAGCTAGGAAAATATAAAAGGTTACTAAAAATGGTGAAGAAACCCATCTTGTTGACATGGATTTGCTAAAATTCTTAGTTTTCACTGGCATTCTCATCTGATACATTTACACTTCTGAGACAGTTTTTAGGAGAGTTCAAGCCTTGGCTCCCAAAGTAATAATTTAATTTCCTCTCACCCTAGGGATGGGGAAAAATATCTGGAATGCCAAGAAACAAACTAAAAAAAGACTGTAACAACTCTTTTTTTAAAAAATTCCATCATATTAGGTTTTATTTCTATTAGCTACTAAGTGAAAAGATGAGAGAAAATGGAATTAAGATACCACTAGATAATCACTCCTACAAAATTGCCCTTTAGAGGCAAATGACAATGAATGCAGTGGTGAGAAGCTATCACTCAGCCCTGGTTGACAGAGCACCCTACTCTTGCCTTTCAGTCAAAGAAAAGGATTGACTGAAAGAGCAAAGGTGTGGGGACCAATAGTTATTCGGAGCTCATTCTCTCCATTGATGTGAGAGGGATTTATGTAGGTAAGTCCCATTAATGTTAATGGAAGTTAGTTGTGTAATTTCCTTTTTTCATCAAGGAGAGAATAGACCTTTATGTTCCTTCTGTAATTATGGTACGGGCACTGTTGGTTTTCTCAGTTAACTTTGTCACCTGCCTTTCCTGCCTGCACTTGGAAGAAAGGAGTTGAATTCTTCAGTTCAAAAAAGAAAATTGCCAAAATATCTGAGAGGGGAAACAAATGTAACCAGATCCACTTGTTAGAGGAACAAGAAAAAGGTTAATACAGGAAGCTTGTGGGAGGAAACTGGCTTTTTTAGATGGAAAGAGATACCTGTCACCACCCTTTAAAATTTTCCCAACAATGTGCTACTTTTCATCAGGTACCAGCTTCCTCAATCTTGTTGGGTGAAGGAAAGAGAAGTCCGGGGACGTCATGACTAATTTATCTTTGTACTTAAGATTCTAACAGCTCTGCTACAGAAATAGGTGTAACTAGCAATTGGGATTCGATTGGAAAGTTTCAAGAAATGCACCCAGAGAAAGCAGAATAGAGCATTAAAGGCAAATTTATTTAGGAGAAAGAGAACAAGAGATACAGGGAGCCTTTAGAGAAGAAGGCTGGGGATACCAAGAGGTCTCTTTTGAAGAGATTGCTGCTAAAGATATGGGGTAGGAGAGGAAAAGAGTGGAAACATTGTCAGCATCGTTTATATTTTGCTCTCTTGGTGAAAATCTCAGTTTCCCCAGTACAGTTATAACTGACTGAAGAGTTTAGAACAAAAATAATCATCACCCCCCCCTTAAGGCATTGCTATATCAATAAGACCTTAGCATCTGAAACATAGTTTATAGGAAATAGGAAGACTTTTAGAAATCATAAGACCTTTTTCATAAGGGTTTATGTCATCACAGATGCATTAATTAGATTATAGCTAAATCTTGGTTTTTCTAGAGCTCTGTTTCTTCAACTAGAGATGCTTAGAGTTGATAAAGCAAGTCTCCTTATTGCTTGAGTTGGTAGGAGAATTTATTTTGTACCCTGGGTTTTTCTGTTTGTTTGTTTTTTAATCACACTTGGTTCAAAATATATGTTATATAGTGATAGCAATAGCTTCCCTGATCAGCTCTTCACTACAGGCTAGCAGGAGTTCCTTTCATTCTCCTTTAATACCTGCTACCTCACTTCTTTGTAAAATAGGCAGGAGAAGACTATGTTGGCAATGGGGGTCTCAATTAAATGAATATTTTTTGTGATGTTTGTGTAGAAAGTGAATTAATTTTTTTTGCTCACTTCTAATAAATAACAATGTATTACCAACTCTCTGTTGTACATTCATACTTGAATGTACCACTGGGGCCTAAAATTCAACAAGTTCAAGCCTAAAATCATCATCTTCCCCCTAATACCTTATCTTCCCCTTCCCTCCATTTCTAGTTTGTCTATTTCTATTGAATGCTTCATTATCCCCCCACCTCCCACCCCCAGGCACTCATGAACATAAGCTAAAAGTCATTTTTTATCCTTCTCTCTTCTCATCTCTGTCATGCAATGAGTTGACAAGATTTCTGCTTCCACAAAGGCCTTTATATACCTCTTCTCTTTCTACACTCACTATATACTTATTACCTTTGCCTGGATTAGTCTGATAAAATCTCATAATTTACAGTTTGAATGGACTACAGTTGTCAATGTGTCCAATGTGAACCTGAAAAAGGATCTCCTTTATGATATATCTGACAAATAGTAATTCGCCTTTTGTTAAAAGATTTCAGGTAAGGAAAATTCCACTACCTTCCAATATGGTATCTGTAGGGATGATGACAATGATGGTGATGATAATGCTGATGACAATAGCTTGAATTTATATAACACTATAAGTTTTCAAAATACATTAGCTCATTTTGTCCTCACATCAACTCTGGGAAGTAGGTATCATTATTATCCTCATATAATAGATAAGGGAAACTGAGACTGTCTTGTGAAGTGATTTATCCACAGTTATACAAGTAGTGTCTGAGGTAGGATTTGAATTTAGGTATTCCTGACTCCTAATCCAACACTCTAGCCATTGTACCATCTATTTGTGCACTTTGTTTTAGAATAGATTTAATTGTTTTCCTGACAAGTCTAAATTTATCTTTCTGCAACTTCTACCCATTGTCCTTATCCATGCTATCTAGGCCAAATAGAATAAGTCTAATTCCCATATCATATGAGAGCCTTTTGAATATTTGAGGATTACCTAACGTCCTCTAGATAACCTCCTCTCTTTGCTAACTTTCTCAATAATCTCAAATGATTCCCATGGATTCTAGGACCTTTAACATCCTAGTTGTCCTCTTCTAGATACTCTTCATCTTATACTTCTAGATACTCTGCATCTTTCCTAAAATATGGTATGTAGAACTGAACAGTATTGTGGAGTATCTAAAGACCATACCTTCTTATTCTTTGATACTCTATCTCCATCAATATAATCTTGAATTGTACTATATTTTTTGGCTGCCATATCACATTATTTTCTCATCCTAGTGTATGTGGGGGGATGTGAGGGGTATTGGGGAATGGGACCTAGAGCTGTGACTTCATTAGGGCACTCCTGGGGCGGAAACACCCTCTATAAGTATAGATTGGCATCTGCTCTGCAAGTTAAATAGCCTTAGAGAGCTGTTGAAGACATAGAGGAATTGAATGACTTGTCAGGATCTTATGGCCAATGTGTTTTAGAGGAAGCATTTAAACATGGGTTTTTGTTTTGTTTTGCTTTTTTGTTTTTAACTCAGAGACTACTTCTTTATCTTCTGTCTTTCTACTTACCTTTCAGTCTACACCCCCTTGCCTTTTATAGAAAAAAAACTGTTGAACCAGACCTCCTCCATTTTTTACATGTAAAGTAAGTTTTTGGAAGTCACGTTTAAGACTTATGCTCATCAAATTTTTTCTTATTATATTCAGACCAGTGTCCTAGTCCATCAAAAATCATTTGGAATACATTCTCCAATTGTTAAATGGTTAAAGGATCCGAACAAACAATTTTCAGATGAAGAAATTAAAATCATTTCTAGTCATATGAAAAGGTGCTCTAAATCACTATTGATTAGAGAAATGCAAATTAAAACAACTCTGAGATACCACTATGCACCTCTCAGATTGGCCAAGATGACAGAAAAAAATAATGGTGAATGTTGGAGGGGATGTGGGAAAACTGGGACACTGATACATTGTTGGTGGAACTGTGAACGGATCCAACCATTCTGGAGAGCAATTTGGAACTATACTCAAAAAGTTATCAAACTGTGCATACCTTTGATCCAGCAGTGTTTTCTACTGGGCTTATATCCCAAAGAGACCATAAAGGAGGGAAAGGGCCCCACATGTGCAAAAATGTTTGTGGCAGCCCTTTTTGTAGTGGCAAGAAACTGGGAACCAAGTGGATGCCCATCAATTGGAGAATAACTGAATAAATTATGGTATATGAATGTCATGGAATATTGTTGTTCTATGAGAAATGATCAGCAGGATGGTTTTAAAAAGGCATGTAGAGACTTCCATGAACTGATGCTAAGCGAAGTGAGCAGAACCAGGAGATCATCATACATGGCAACAACAAGACTATATGATGATCAATTCTGATGGACATGACTCTTTCCAACAATGAGATTATTGAGGCCAGTTCCAATGATCTTGTGATGAAGAGAGCCATCTACATCCAGAGAGAGGACTATGGGTACTGAGTGTGGATAACAACATAGCATTTTCACTCTTTTTGTTGTTGTTTGTTTGCATTTAGTTTTCTTTCTCATTTTTTCCCTTGTTGAACTGATTTTTCTTGTGCAGCAAGATTATTGTATAAATATGTATACATATTGGATTTAACATATATTTTAACATATTTAACATATATTGGATTACTTGCCATGTAGGGGAGAGGGTTGGGGGAAGGAGGGTAAAATTTGGAACATAAGGTTTTGTAAGGGTCACTGTTGAAAAATTATACATGCATGTGTTTTGAAAATAAAAAGCTTTAATAAAAAAGTCATTTGGAATCCTGATTCTTTCATTCAATGCATTAGCTCATGGGTGTTCTGGCTTAAACTGGCTTGTTAAATTTTCAGTTACATTCATTCCTCAGAAACCCACAAACATTACAAATTGGACTTTAATTGATTATTTTCTTTATTATCTAAAGTGAGCAATGGAAAAAATATTCATAATACAGATTAAACTTGAAAGTGTGTTGTGGAAACACTGCCCCCTCCCCCCTAGAGAGCTGATTGTTAAACATTTGTATTAGTTATCCCTCTTAGCTTTCTTTGTATTATCTGTAAATTTGATAAGCATGCCATCCATGCTGTTATCCAAGCCAGTGATAAAATTATTAAACAGCAAAGTGTCAAACACAGGTCCTTAGGTTATTTCTGCCAGGACCTCTGCTTTGACATTGAGCCTTCAATGAGTACTTTTTTGACTCTTTAAGTAGTTCAGAATCTTTCAACTATATTTTTTTATTTAGCCCACATTTCCCATGCTTTCAATACACATATAGAGAACTTTATCAAATGCTTGGGGGAAATTTGGCTGAAATCTTTCTATAGCCTTACTTTTACTTATTAGCTTAGTCACCTTGTCAAATATAGGAAATAATAAGTTTTTTAAAAAATAAAATTGCTAGGGGTCTTTTTTTCGCAAAAAGTTAAAAAACTCTGTTAGATTAATTTAATGGTATATTTTTGTTCATGGAGAAATAACTATAAAAAATTCAGAGAAATATAAGAAGATTTCAATGAATTGATGCAGTCAAATAAATAACATTATAAAGGACAACATACACAGTCCTTACAACAATGCAAATGAAAAGATCACTAAGATGAAAAAAGTCTAAATAAATGACTAACATGATCATGGGGGGAAAAACATGTTTCAATCCTGAAGGCAGAGAGGTAAGAAATGACTGTGTGACTGAATGTTGTAAATATTTCCAGGGAGATTCATTATGGTGGGTATGTTTTCTTGATTATATTTCTTAATTACAAGGGAAGGTTCAGTTAAAAATGAGTTTCCCTTCAGAAATAACTGTGAGGTTAAAAGAAGATTCAATAAAACATGTTTTTAAAAAGTAAAATAAATTCTCATTGAATTGCAAAAAAGAACTTAGAACTGTTTTTTCTTCTCTCCTTCACCCTTAGAAGTCATAGTCCAACATTTTTATTTTACTTTACTTTTTAGATGAGGGAACTGTTACATAGCAATCAAGGAACTTGACTAACATCACACAAGGTGGGTGGTAACTGAGCAGGATTCACCCCAATTCACCTTCTATTTGACTGCCAAAGTAATTTTTTTCTAAAGTTTATATCTGACTATATTATTTACTAGTTCAATGAGTTTTAGGGGCTCCCTATTATCTAATATATATATATATATGATCAAATATAAAGTTCTGGGTTTGTCCATTACCTTCATTTTTACCTTTCCAGCCTTCTTACATAATATTCCTCTCCATGCACCCTACAAGAGAGCTACACTGGCCTGCTTGCAGATTCTCAAATATAACAACTCACTTCCTATGTGTGAACATTTGCATTGCCGGTTCCTGCCTCGAATGCCTTCTGTCCTCACTTCTGCCTCTTAGTTTTCATGACTTCCTTGAAGACTCAATTCAGAAGGCAGGTAGGTGGTGCAGTGGATAGAGTACCAGCCCTGAAGTCAGGAGGACCTGAGTTCAAATTTGGTCATCCTGGGCAAGTCCCTTAACCCCAATTGCCTCAGAAAAAAAAAAAGACTCAATTCAGATCCCACCTTCTGCAGTAATCTTTCCCAGACTCAACTCCATCCAGTCTTCCTTTCTCAAATAATCTTCCATCTTCTCAGGAAATATCTTAAATCTGGGATATTTTGGGTATTCAGGAGGACTAGCATCTCTGGTGTGAGGACTTTTTCAAGGCTGTCCATCTACCTTTGGTGGTCATCTTCTACCCAACTCTCTCTCTTTTTTTTATTAAAGCTTTTTATTTGCAAAACATATGTATGGGTAATTTTTCAACATTGACCCTTGCAAAGCTTTCTGTTACAAAATTTTCCCTCCTACCCCCACCCCCTCCCCTAGATGGCAGGAAGTCTAATACATGTTAATTGTGTTAAAATACTTGACAAATTGAATATGTATATATATTTATATTTATATATATATATATTTATACAATGATCTTGCTATACAGGAAAAAAAAACCTGAGAAGGAAAACATAATGCAAGAAAATATCAATAGAGAGTGTGAAAATGCTATGTTGTGGTCCACACTCAGATCCCACAGGTCTCTCCCTAGGTATATATGGCTTTCTTCATCACTAAACAACTGGAAATAGTTTGAAACATCTCATTGTTGAAGAGAGCCATGTCCATCAGAACTGATCATCATATAGTCTTGTTGTCACCATGTACATTGATCTCCTGGTTCTGCTCATTTCGCTCAGCATCAGTTCATGCAAGTCTCTCCAGGTCTCTCTGAAGTCGTCCTGCTGGTCATTTCTTATAAAACAATAATATTCCATAACATTCATATACCATAATTTATTCAGCCACTCTCCAATTGAAGGGCATCCATTCAGTTTCCAGTTTCTAGCCACTACAAAAAGAGCTGCCACAAACATTCTTGCACATGTGGGTCCCTTTCCTTCCTTTAAGATCTCTTTGGGATAGAGGCCCAATAGAAACACTGCTGGGTCAAAGGGTATGCACAGTTTGATAACTTTTTGAGCATAGTTCCAGT
>JAJPUD010000451.1:30669-154161 GCA_023553655.1 Myrmecobius fasciatus | reverse complement strand
CACAAACATTCTTGCACATGTGGGTCCCTTTCCTTCCTTTAAGATCTCTTTGGGATAGAGGCCCAATAGAAACACTGCTGGGTCAAAGGGTATGCACAGTTTGATAACTTTTTGAGCATAGTTCCAGATTGCTCTCCAGAATGGTTGGATCTGTTCACAGTTCCACCAACAATGTATCAGTGTCCCAGTTTTCTCACATCCCCTCCGATACTTGTCATTATCTTTTCCTGTTATCTTAGCCAATCTGACAGGTGTTTCTACCCAGATCTCACCTGTGACACTACAAAGCTATAATATGCACAGTGGTCATACCTCAGTAAACCATCTAGCAGATGGACTGTTTCAATTTGAGGATAACTAATGGGACTCAAATTCATCAGTGTATTATAGGTATGCCTACCCCAACCATGTGAAGACTTCCCTTGGTGGAATGGGTGGTTGAGAAGAATTTGTTCCAATGGCTGTGAATGGGGATAAAGCAGGTAGCATGAAGCATTTAGAGACTGGTCAGACATCAAAGATTCCAAGGTTATCTATCTATTGCATCTTGGATCATCACCAGTCATCTTGACTTTTGTCTTGCCACTGGACTTCAAATTTATTAAAGAATGAGACATGATTGTGCACAACTTTGTCTCACTTAAATCCAATTCATGAGCAAGTCATGGCATCAACCCATCATGATGTTGTTGGTTGTCTTTGGAAAAAACAAAAGACAAACAATAACAACCAATATTTTGGATCTATCTAGTCATTTATATATTATTAGAATGTAAGCTCCTTGAAGACAAGAAATTCAAGATAGTTTTTTGCCTTTCTTTGTATCTTAAAGCTTTCACAGTGGCTGGCACTTAGTAGGCACGTAATGATGTAGATTGACTGATAGATTTAAAGTCAGCTCCTCTCAGTCCAAATCTGACACTTTTTCCACTATTACAGTGCTTTTTTTGTCCTTTCATGTCTGAAGTTCATTCTCCTTGGCAGAGAATGCAGAAACAAAATAAGAATCGAGTAGATAAGCCAATTATTATTATCTTTGGCCAATTATTATTACATCCACTCAGAAAATGATTCTATCCTTTGAACTACCTCTTTCCTTCCAAATATCTAAATTGCACATACATACATATATATATATATATATGTTATACACACACACACATATATAGACACCGATCTTAATTTACTACTCAGCTACTTACTTTTCATAATTGGGACAATATAGGTTTTGATCTACTTTGCTTTTTTCTAATGTTAAATATTGAGCTAGTTTCTACCACATGCGAGGTGTCATACCAAATGTTAGAGATGGGAAAATGGAAACACATTCATGTTTCCTAGAAGTGCAGAATTTTAGCAGTAGAGGCTTTTTAAAAGTCAAGTAGAGTATTTCTGCAACTACTTCCTATATCCATCACAAGGGATAAATAATTTGTTTCTAAGATTTTTCAATCAGGTGGGTCTGGGCTTCTGTGCTTTCTCTGGGTCAGACTCTTTTAGTCTAATCTTCTGAGAGGATGTGTCAGCTTGTACACAGGAGTGGGAGGGGCTCACTCACTGACTGGATAGCATCCTGGAACAAAGTCTCAAGAGCTGAGATGGTCATTTACTACTTGTGTGGTCATGGTTAAGTCATTTATGTTCTCTGGAACATAGTTTCCTTCTATGTAAAAAGAAGTTGGATTAGTTGATATCTAGAAGCCTTTCCAATAATAAGGCTACAATTCATGATATCTCTGCTTAAAGAATGGAAATAGGTTGTATTAAATCTCTATAGTCCTTTATTAACACCTTGACAACCACAAGCCAGTCCTTTCTCTACTCTTCCTGAGCAATTACTATATCTTACCAATTTTTCTTATTACCTCCCTTTTCCTTGAGTTCTTCCCTTCTTCTCTGGCTCTTTCTCTTCTCTTTCTCTTTCTGTTCTTATCTTCAATTGATTCAAATCCTTCTCTTTCTTCAGTTTAAATATTTCTCCTTCACTTCCTTCAACTTTTCAATTTCCCTCAAATTTCCCCTTCTCACATCCAACTTTTGGCTTTTTTTATAATTCCAGAGCCCTCCAAATTATCTCTACAATTTGTGTTCTTTGGATAAATTCCTTTCCCCTTTCTCGAAAAACCTTTTCCCCCTAAGATTGGAAGATATATACACCTAATGGGATTTCCTGTACAGTCTATTGCACTTCCAGCCTTCCATGGTCACATACTGTTGCCTATATATCTTTATAATCACATGATCACATGACATCTTCACTCAAAAACATCCAATCTTTCCCTATTATCTATTAAATCAAGTGCAAATTGCTGATTCAAGCACCCAAGGCCCTCTATATGCTGTCTACTTTTCCAATATTGCTATATATTATTTACCTTTACATACTTTATGTTCCTTGGTAAAATGGGACACTACCTATGCCCCTTCTTTAGGGTTCAGACTTTTAGCCATCCTTTGGATAGTATTCCAGTTTATCATTGTCTCTTTTAAAATATTGTGCTTAGACGGATAATGAGAAACGGTTAAACAAATTGTGGTACATAAATGAAATAGAATGTTACTGTGCTGTAAGAAACAAAGGATATGGTAGATACAGAGAAGCATAAAAAACATATAAACTAATTCAAAGCAAAGTAAACAGATCTAGGAAAGCAGTATGTATAAAATTACAACAAATGATAAATGGAAAGGATAGTAACCATCAAAAATCAAAGCCGATTTCTGCAAAATATATTGACCAAGTTTGATCACAAAGAAAGGATCTAAGATATTAGGAATTCCCTTAATTCTTTGCAGAAGCAGGGGATCTGGATGTGGAACTTTTCTAATAACATCAGACTTTTTCTACAGGCAAGTTAGCTTTAATGAATTTGTTATTCTTCTTTTATTTTTATCATAAGGGAGGGATCTCTGGGGGAAGAGAGAAAGATCATAAAACGATAGAAAAATGTACAAGATGTAGATATAAAAGATACCAATAAAATTTATTTGGAAAGAATGTGGTATCTAGAGCTGACCATAAAACTCCAAAGGTAAGAATACAACTATTATCACTACCCTCATGCTGAATAGTCGCTTTTATTTACTCCCTAGTAGTATATTTCCAAACTTTCTGCCTTCTGCCAGAAATTCTCTACTTCTCCCTGTCCTCATCCTAAAATAGACACATTTTAACTCAAATAAAGGCACTGTGGTATTTTGAATACAGCACTGGCCTTAGAATTAGAAAGAACTGAGTCTGCATCCTACCTCAGTCACATGCAAATTGTGTGATCCTGGACAAATCATTTAATTTCTGTAAGTCTCAATTTTTTCATCTGTAAAATGGGGTAATTTCTTAAAAATATATACTTATTTATATTTTTGACTTTTACATCACCTGGAGATTTCTGTCCTATTTCCCCCATCCTATTTCCAGAAAGTCATTCTTTATGAAACAAAGAATTGTTTTTAGAAAAGAAATAAAGGGAAAATAGAAAAAATAGAAAAACTAATGAATACATTGAAAAAAATCTAATTTTACATGCAGTTTTCTCTTAGTGATGTACTACAATCTCTGCAAAGGAATGGGCAACATCTTATAGCTCTGCTTTGGAGCCAAGCTTGTTCTTTACATTTTTGCAACAATCACTTTCAGCTATTTCATGGTTTTTATTTTTTTTTCCATTTATGTTGTTGCAATCATGGTATGTATTGTTTTGCTGGGTTTGCCTACTCACTTTGCATCATTTTATAAGTTTTTACGTGCTTCTTTGTAGTTATCATGTTTGATATTTCTTGTAGTACAGTAACATTCCATTTCATTCTGTACAGTGATTGATATATATCACAGTTGATGGACATCAGCTTTGTTTAATTATATTTTGCTACTATAAAAAGGACTGCTCTAAATATTTCTGGCATGAATGGAACTTTTACTTTTTTTTTTTCATTGCCCTTATTGGGATATATTCTAACCAGGGATATCTCTGAGTCAAAAAGCTTTGATGTTTTAGAAACAATCTTAGCATTATTTCAAACTGCACTTAAGAACAGTTGGACCAATTCACATCTCTATCAACACTTTGTTACTGTGTTTCTCTCTTCCAGCTGCTCCAACACTGATTATTCATATCTTTAGTCATCTATACTAGTCTGCCAGGTATGAAGCAAAACCTGAAAGTTATTTTAACATGCATTTTCTCTTATTATTTAGAGAATTCTGTCATATGATTTGTTAATACCATTCTTCTTTTGAAAACCAAAATAAATACTGTGTGCGTGTGTGTGTGTGTGTGTGTGTGTGTGTGTGTATTTTCTGACCTCTTGTCTATGGCTTTTGTTCTTATATATTCCTGTTAATTGTCTATATATCTTATATATACATATATATATATCAAACTCTTATAAAAGATAATAGATACATAGATTTTTCCCAATTGCCCACTTCTTTTCTTATTAGAGATGTGATAATTTTGTTTGTGTAAAAACTTTTCAATTCCATGTTATCAAAGTTATCTATTTTATTTTTTGTAACTGCTTCTATATCCTGTTTGTCGAGGAATTCATCCCCTAGTCATAGCTGTAAAAGATATATAATCTTATAGTGGAGATAAAAATAGCACTTACCTTATAAGGCAGTTATGAGACTCAAATGAGACTATATATATATAAAGTTCTTTGTAAGCCTTAACAGCTATAAATGGTAGATATTATTATTATTGTAAACCAGATAGAAAAAAACCTGAATTAGATAATCTATGCAAAGCTCCTTGTAAACCTCAAAGTATATAAATGTTAGGTATTATTACTACTGGAAATCAGAAAAAAATGTTTTTTCCCCTTAAGTTCAAATAAGATAATATATGTAAAGCTCTTTGTAAACCTTAAAATATATTAGCCATTGTTACTATTGGAAACAAGCTCAAAATATAATCTAAATCCAGTTTCCAGTCCTACTGATTTCTTGCTTAAGAATGTTCAATATATCCTCATTGTCTGTAAGAAAAAATCTAAATTCCTCAAACTGACATTTGAAATCATCTGTAGATTAGCCTCAATCTCTTTCCCAATCTAGGATGTGCTGGTATATGTTTAACAATAGGATTTCTATAGGGAAAAAAGTACTCAATATACTTTTACATGTACTTCACATTTTGAAATTTTTTTTTCATCACTCTCTCATGCCTAGAAATCAAGAAAACCACAAATCAAGTTCTCATTTGTAGTGTTGGGCAATTTCTGAGGTGAGGCTTACATTGAAAATTTACCAATCACCTGTCCCAAGCTATTTAGAGGCAATTCCAGCACAGCTCTGCATTATTTACCATAATTATTCTGTAGGTACTCTCAAATCTAAGGGGGCTACTAAATTTTCCATGAACAGGGTTGCATATAGCAGTTCTGAGGTCCAGAATAAATATCACCCTCAGCTGAGTGGGAGAGAACTTAAAGAGAAAATTTATACCTTGGGTTAGGAACCCTTACCAGGTAAGCTCAAGCAGACCATGTGCTAGCTTCCAATTGTAACTAATTTTTAGGTACTAAGTTAAGCTGTTCCTACATGCTGAAAGAATACATGTTCTTTCACTGTCCTCTGAATTTTATCATTTTGGCAAAAAGTCCTAGTCTTCTCATTCTAATTGTAGTTATATATGTTGTGCCCTGAACTTAATCACCTTTTCACCCCAAAGTTCTTTCCAGCTAAAATGCCCTCCATGCAAATTTCTGCCTTTTGAAATGCTTCTGATCTTTTAAAACCCAAATCAAATGCTCCTTCCACAGTGCCCTCCCAGATGTCACAATCTAAATTTAGTGTTCTCTTCTATGATCCTGTTGGATTTAATTTGTATTTTTCTTATGGTCAAATTAATTTTGTTATTTGTACACTTGTCTTATTTCCATTACTGACTACAAGCTCACTTGGGGCAAAAAAGGGGTCTTCTCTCTTTCCCAAAGTACTTCTCCTTCCTCTTTTCCTGCCCTCACTTAAGTGCCTTGCATTTAAATAGTTGGTGTTCAAGAAACACATGGGGAATGGAACTGAATTCTAGAAGAATCTAGTTTGAAACCTGAACCTCTAGGGCATTCAACTCTTTTCAGCTCTTTTCATTATTTGGTCCTTGGAAAGTTCATAAAGGGAGGAGGCATTTTTCAAATTACTATCTCTCATTTCACCTCAAGTATTACTATTTTCTTCCAACTGCTGGCAGTCTCTCAAAATCTATCAAACTGTTTCCACATTATATGTAACCATCAATCACCTCTAAAGTGCCTTAAGGTTTAGTAATAGGCAGACCTCCTAAGACTGAAAATGGATGGCATTGAACATGGAAGAAATGCCCTTACTCAATGAATGCACACAGTACAGCAGTTTAGTCCCTCCTTCCCAGGTAACATACACTCATCTACCTGGGCTGCTGCATAATTGCAAATCTGAATCATTCAGCCACATGCTGAACCATTGTCATTACAGGCTTTGGGGCTGTCTCTTCTTGGGTGCCTGCATAGTATTGTGGTAAGTGCATTGTGCTACGTGATAGCATGCAGGGCCTTCCTTGTGTGTCTTTTCTCTTGTTCCAATCAAGTTTTGTGTGTCTCAACCTCTGAATCCAGTATTCCTGGATGCTTAAGCATTTGTAGGGAAGATAATCCCAATGGAAACCATTTGGCAATGATAACATACTAAAATTATGAAATTAGAAATTTGGATCTGGAAGGAATCTTACAAAGACATCTGGTCCCAGGGCACAGCATAAGTGTCAGAGCTGGAATTCAAGTTCAGATCCTCCTAAGTTTGACTTTGAATAGGCCTAACTCATTTTTGGGTTTTATCTTAATCTTTAAGAGTTACTCTCTCTCTCCTACCATCTCCAAGATATTCAGTGAAACAACAAGGATACTGGCCTGGAAAGTCAGATGACCTGTGTTTGAGTATCAGCCAGTAATTGCCATTTACTAGCTATGTGATCAAAACAAGCCACTTACCCTCTTAGAGTGTCAGTTTCTTCATCTATAGAGAAGAATCTATAAATCTATTAAGAGGTGATAATAATATTTGATTTATCTACCTACTTTTGGAAGAATCAAATGGACTAATGTATGTATAAGTTCCTTGCAACCATAAAATATTTTGTAAATATAAGTTGTAGAAATGGAGTATGTATTTCTAGGCAATTTCTGATGAACAACAAATATGAAATGGGTATACTCTTCTTATGTGGTGAAAACATGTAAGTAAAGAAGTAAGACATATAAAAGTGGAAATTCAGATATAGCAGGGTACTTCATTTATGTTGGTTTAACCATGATTTTCTTTGGAGACATCTCTTTGGATACAACTGAAAGAGATGTCAAGTCAAACCAAACCAGAAAAGAAGCTATGGAAAGTGTTTAGTCAAATACCAATTTTAGCTACCTCAAAAATAGAAAGGAGGTATTGGAAAGGAAAGGCAAAAGGAAGAGTGGAAAATTAGAGTGATGAGAACTATTCACTTGGAGGCTTAAATGCCTATTAAGCCACAATAATGGCTTAGAATCACCAATTTGGGACCATGTCTATGAGTAATAGTGATGCCTTTTATTGGCATAGTTTTTCAGTTTGTGAAGGACATTATTGATGCTTAATATGTGACTATTTTGTCTTACTGGAGCTGAATTTACATTAGCAGTAGGAATATAACATATAATATATAGTATATATGTTGTTGTCCGTTCTCAAAGAGAGCCAAAAAGACATCACTATGTTACAGTCAAGTTACAGTGTGTCAGACTATGACTGATCAGATCAGTAGGAGCTCGGAATGCTCTGCCATAAGTTGGGCACAAATAGTCTCTGTGAACATTTGGAATGGACTCTCTAACTTTGCACATCTCACATTTCTACTGAACTAATTCAATTTTGTTTTCTGGGAGGTCCAGTATCAGTGACTCCCATGTCATACAATTGATTCTAAAGGTTTTTTTTTTGGTAAAATTAATTTATTTAATATTTTCCCCAGGTACATTCAAAACAATTTTTACATGTTTTTAAAGCTTTTTGAGTTCCAGGTTGTCACCCTTATGCCCACCCACAATTAAGAAACCACATGTGAAGTTACACAAAACATTTCCATAAAAGTCAAGTTGTGGAAGAAAACATAGATCTCCCATTCTAATGACAATAAAAACCTTCAAGAAAAATTTAATTAAAAATAAAGAAAGAGAGAAATATAGAATAATCTGTATTCAAATACAATCAGTTCCTTCTTTGGGTATGGATGGATTTTTCATCAAATCCTTCAGAGTAGTTGTTGATGATTGTACTTCTGAGAATAGCAAAGTCATTTACAGCTGGTCATTCCAGAAACATTGCTATTGCTTTGTATATAGTATATTTTAGTTCATGGAGGACTTTCCAGGTTTTTTTCCCCCTGAAAGCATCCTACTCATCATTTCCCAGGGAACAATAATATTCCATCAGAGAAACTTGCTTAAAAAATTGTTTTGCAATTACAATTGCAAAATAACATTTTGCCCCATTTATTCTCTCTCATCCTCCTCAAAAGTGTTTTGCTAGTAGCTGAAGTCAGGAGGATCTGAGTTCAACTCTGGTCTCAGTCACTTAACACTTCCTACCTGTGTGATCCTGGGCAAGTCACTTAACTCCAATTGTCTCTTTAAAAAAAAGTGTTTTGCTAGTGAGCAATTCCTCTCCCAAAATGCCCTCTATATTCTGTATTCAGACACTATCAGTTCTTTCTCTTGGGATGGTTATCAATTTTTATCAAATATCTTTCAGAGTTGTCTTAGATCATTGCTATTGCTGAGAATAGTTAGGTCATTCACAGCTGATCATTCTTACAATATGGCTATTACTTTGTATACAGTACAGTTCACTTTGCATCAATTCATGTCTTTAAAGGTTTTCCTGAGAGCATCTTGCTCATCATTTCTTATAATACAATAATATTCCATCACAATCACATACCACAAAATTTGTTTCACCATTTCCTCAACCGATGGATATCCTCTCCAATTCCACTTCTTTGCCATTGAAAAAAAATGCTATAAATATTTTTGTATATATAGGTTCTTTTCCTTTTAAAAATTTCCTTTAGGATACAGAACATAGTAGCGATATTGCTATTTCAAAGTATTTCTGTGGTTTTATAGCCCTTTGGATGTAGTTCCAAATTGCTCTACAGAATGGTTGAGTCAGTTCTCGACAACAGTGTATCAGTGTCTCATTTTTTCCCACATCTTGTCCAACATTTGTCATTTTCCAACATTTCTGTTTTATTACACAATATAATAGATATGAGGTTCAGAATTGTTTTGATTTGGAGAGAGCTCAGATGAGTCACTGCTTTTTCTTCACTATCTTGGCTCT
Organism: Myrmecobius fasciatus; assembly: GCA_023553655.1. NCBI lineage: Eukaryota > Metazoa > Chordata > Mammalia > Dasyuromorphia > Myrmecobiidae > Myrmecobius > Myrmecobius fasciatus. The sequence continues at coordinate 144,812 of JAJPUD010000451.1, read as the reverse complement.
GTTTCCCATGGGTACCATTTTCTTCAATTACATTGAACTCCAAGAAATCTCATTACCACTCAGATTGAACACAATTCATTGATAATGCAATGAGTATTGACTCTTGGAATGACAAAGACACATGGTTTATGTTGCCCTCATTCTCTGGAAACTGTGGCTCCCTTTCTATGGAATGGTCTGATACGGTAGAAAGAATACTAAATTTGAAGATTAGGAGATGCCAGAGGCTTTGCATTTTATCTTATAGGAAGTCATTAAAGTTTTATGAGCAGAATTTGTGACTTGGGAAGATTATTCTATATGTGTTTAGGATGATTTGGAGAAAGGTGAGACTGGAAGCAGGGACATCATTTAGGATACTGTTACAATAGTCCATGAAAGAAATAATATGGACCAGGCAAAAAATGTTACTATGTGTCAAATAACTGGAAATTGGGTGAATGTCCATCAGTTGGGAAATGGCTGGATGGATCACGGTATGTGAATGTAATAGAATGTTACATTCTAATATTACATTCTAAGAAATAATGAGCAGGCTGATTTCAGAAAAAAACATGGAAAGACAAATAAACTGACGCTGAGTGAAGTGAGCAGAACCAGGAGAACACTGTACACAGTAAAAGCAAGATCTATATGATGATCAATTGTCATGGACTAGGCTCTTCTCAGCAATGTGTTGATTCAAGACAATTCCAATAGACTTGGGATGGAAATGCCATCTTCACCTAGAGAAGTGGATTCAAGCATAGTATTTTCACCTTTTTGTTTGCTTGTTTGTTTTTTCTTTCTCATGGTTTTCCCTTTTGATCTGATTTTTCTTGCACAACATGACTAATGGAAATATGCTTAAAAGGATTGTACATATTTAACTTTTATCAAATTTCTTGGGGTGTTGGGGAAGGGAGAGGTAAGGGAGAAAGAGAAACATTTGGAAAACAGTATTACAAAATTAGTGTTGAAAATTATCTTTGTATGTATCTGTAAAAATAAAATATTTTTGGGAAAAATGTTACTATAATTATTCATATACATATATTAGATATTTGTACATACACACATATAAACATTCCCTCTGTTTTTAAATCTCTTTGGGGGTATATGCTTAATAATAATATTGCTGAGTCAAAGGGTACATTCAAGTTAATGGTGTTTTGGATAAAATTCCAAATTATTTTGAGAATGGTTAGACCAACTTACAACTCTATCAATGATGCATCTCTCCCATGGCCTTTCCAATATCTATCTCTTCATCTTTTATTATCTTCACCAATCTAAAAACAGTGAGGATAATATTCACTGTCATTTGTTATGAGAGACTTTCAAGGAAACAATGTTGGAAGGAGGCAGAGATTCTTGACCCTCTACTTCAGAAAGAATCTCTTTTTCTGAGTTGGGGGTAGTGTTTACAATTGTAGGAAAAGTTCTCTGAGGCAAGGTCATAGAATGAGGCAGATTGTGAGTGTAGGTAAAGCCTCATAAAAGCTCTTGGTTTGCTTCACTTTGCTATACCTGATTTGAGCACAAGTGCTTCCATACACAATTTTGCATTAAAATGTCTTTTAAAAGGATTTTGAAAGACCAAGGAATCCTTTTGACTTTTGGGGGTTGGTGAAAATTCAGCCTTCTTCAACATGAAGTAGTCCCTGAGAGGCATAGCTGACCTTGTTTCTCTCAAGTTGTTTATTTTTACCCTCTATTTAGACATTTTAGGATGCTGGGATAGGTAACATCAATGGAGACCCACTTTTTGACTGTGCATTTCTTACTATGTGCCTTGACAATCAGATTCAAATTTTGAACCAAATGAATGTTTCTTATTGTACTTCATGAAATACATGATTATCTTACCATCAATTCTTATAATCCAAGAGATTTGTGACTAACTGGGATACAATTAAATCTAGTTGTTTAAACTACCATCTCTGCAGAAATTTCCTATTTAAAGACCAAGTCTTCCAATTTTAAATGCAGCATTCAATCCACTGTGTCATCTATCTATCTGCTTATGCCAAGTCAATAACAATTTATGTCTACTACGTGCTAACTATGCTAAGTACTTGGGATACAAAGGAAAACCAAAAAAGTCCCTGCCTCCAAGGAGCTCACATTCTTTTAAAAAAATGTAATACACATTTTTTTATGAATCATGTTGGGAGAGAAAAAACTCAACAAAAGGGAAAAACCATGGGAGAGAAATAAACCAGAAAAAAAGTGAACATAGCATGTGTTGATTTACATTCAATCTCCGTAATTATTTTTTTTCTGGATGCAGATGGCATTTTTTATCTAAAGTTTATTGTGATTGCCTTGGCTCACTGATCCACTTAGAAGAACCAAGTCTTTCATAATTGATCATTGCATAATCTTGCTGTTACTGTGTATAATGTATTCCTGGTTCTGCTTGTTTCGCTCAGCATCAGATCATATAAATCTTTCCAGGCCTTTCAAAAATCATCTTGTTCACCATTTTGTATGGAACAATAATATTCCATTATCCATTACCTTCATATGCCACAACTTACTCAGCCATTCCCTATTGGTGAACATCTACTCATTTTCCAATTCTTTGCTATTACAATAGGAACTGCTACAAACATTTTTGCAAATGTGGGTCCTTTTCTCTCCTTTATGATTTCTTTGGAATATCAAGTATCCCAGGACCCAGTAGTAGTACTGCAAGGTCAAAAGTTATGCTCAGTTTTATAGCCCTTTGGGCATAGTTTCAAATTGGAACTCACATTTTAATGCAGGAGACAATAGCTACGTGCAAATAAGATATAGAGAGGAGAAAATGGAGATAATCACCAGGGGGAAGGTATTAGCAATAAAGGGCTCTGGGAAAGGCTGCTTTTTTTTTTTAAATCAGGGACCTGAAGTAAGTTAGGGAATCCAGGAGACAAATGAAATGAAACTTAAATTATATCTATGATAAAAAAAAATTTGCAGATGGCATTCAAATGAAAATTCAATTTTTTTTCTTTTGGTTGAGATGGATTTCAGTTATATTCTCCATAGGACAGTTCATCTTCTTGTCTATGGCAGCCATTTTTTTGCTTATCAAAGAAACTAAAATAAAGTTTTATTATGTATGATCACATAAGACTGTTCTAAACATGAATAGATTTGTCTTTGAATGCCACTTTCAAATAGTTTCAATCAGACCCAAAACCCATATTATTTATTCTTGGACACAAGAAGAAAAGAATCTAGTTATTCTGGAAAACTTTTGAGACAAAATTATGATTGATAGAAAAGTCACTAAACTGTTCACATTCTTTGATTTAGAGATTTCCCTACCAGGCATATATGCCAAAGAGAACAAAGACAAAAGGAAAGACATGATGTATACTGAAATATTCATAGAAGCACTTTCTGAGGCAAAATTACAAGTAAAGGGGGTATGCATTTATTGGACAATGACTAAACAAGTTGGGGTATACAGTAGAATATTATTGAATTGTAAGCAATGATAAATATGAAGAATTCAGAGACACATAAGAGGACTTATGTGAACTGACTTAGAGCCAAATAAGTAGAAGCAGGGGAATAATAGATTCCATCACAGCAACAAGATAAATGAAAACAGTTCTAATAAGTAGTGGGACCCTGATTAATTATAGTATCCAATTTTGATACTAGAGGACTACTAATGAAATGTACATTCTTACTCTCAAGAAAGAAGTTGATGAAGGAATATGAATATAGAATAAGGCATATGCTGTTAGATGTGATTACTATATTGTTTGACAGTGGTATTATTATTATTTGTTTGTTATAATGGTGAAATCAATGGACAGCAATTTAAGAGAAATGACTAATGAAAAAGGGTATCAGTGCAATTTATTTTAAAATATAAAAATAAATAAAGATATACAATGACTTTATAAACACTATATTTAAATACCAAAGGAATTCTTTGGGTTTCACCATTTATGCCTATGTTATTATATGTTATATATGTAAGATTGTTGTTCATTCTGCAATTAGAACATGTAATTTCTAGGTACAGTTAGTGATAGTCATAGTTTTAATTGGCATATGTGTATATGGAGGAAGAAAGGTTGGGATGTTACAGCAATATGACTTTTTAATTATGAGTGTGGTTCCTGTGCATGCTACAGCTTCCTGGAGTTACAGCTGAGAGTTCCAGTAGACACCAAAGGGAGAAAAGCAATCCTGAAAAGGGCTCCATAGCTTTCACAACAGAAATACTAGTCTTCCCTGAACACATCTACACACCAGGGTCAGCTGGACACGTAGGTGGCAGACTGGATAGAGTATTGGTCCTTGAGTCAGGAGGCATTGAGTTCAAGGAATTCTAAAAATGTTTGGGATGGGAGAAGTTAGTTGGCACAGTGGACAGAGCATCAACTCTGAAGTCAAGAGGACCTTAGTTCAAATCTATTCTTAGACACTTAACACTTTCTAGTTGTGTGATCCCGGGCTAGTCATTTAACTCTACACCCATAGTTGTAAATTGCTTTCCAGAATGATTGGATCAGTTCCCAAATTATACAATAGTGCATTAATGTCTCAACCTCCAATATTCATAATTTCTCTTTTTGGTCATATTAGCCAGTCTGATAGGCTTGAAATGTCACCTCAAAGATGTTTAATTTGTATTTCTCAAATCAATAGTGATTTAGTGTTTTTTCATGACTATAGATAGTTTTGATTTCCTATTTGCAAGTTGCCTATTTATATGCTTTAACCATTTATCAACTGGGGAATTATTTGTATTTTTATAAATTTGACTCCATTCTCTATATATTTGAGAAATGAGGACTATATCACAGAAACTTCCTGTGAAAAATTCTCTTCCCCCATTTTCTACTTTTCTTTTCATCTTGGCTATAGTGGTTTTGTTTGGGTAAATTCTTTTAAATTTAATGTTAATTTGTATGCTATATCAATTGGTACATATGTTTAATATTAATATTTCTTCATTGTCTATAGTATCTTTTAGCAAAACGTAGTTTCTCTGCTTATCTCTTTTAGTTAGATTTTTTTTTTGTTTTTGCTTTGCCTGAGACAGTGATTGTTACACTTACCTTTTTTTTTAACTTCAGCTGAAGCATAATAGATTCTGCTCCAGCCTCTTACCCTTACTCTGTGTATATTTCTCTGGTTCAAGTGTGTTTCTTGTAAACAATATATTGTAGGATTCTGTTTTTTAATTTTCTCTGCTTCTCATTTCTGTTTTATGGGTGAATTCATTCCATTCCTATACAGTTATGATGACAAACTCATATTTCCCTCCATCCTATTTCATTCCCTGTTTATCCTTCTCTTGCTCTTTCTCTGTTCTTTCACCCTGTCACTACTCAAAAGTGTTTTTTTTCCTTGACTGCCATCTTCCTAATGCCTCTTCATTCTTTTAGCACCTTCCCTTCTCTCTTCCTCCTTTCCTTCTGCTTCCCTGTGAGATAGATTTCTATACATAACTAAGTGTATATGTTTTTTCTCTTTTATTCTATTTCAATCAGAATAAAGTTCAAGTGTTGCCTAAGCTATCCTTCATCTTCTCCTCTACTGTAAAAGCTCATTCATACCTCTTTTATGAAAGATAATTTATCCCATCCTCCCTCTCCCTTCCCCCTTCTCTTTCTCACCCTTTAATTTTATTTTTTAATATCCTATCTTAGCTAACACACCCATTTCTTCTTTTTATGTATATTCCTTCTACATGTCCTAATAATAATAAAGTTCTTAGGAGTTCCAAGTATCATCTTCCCATGTAGGTTTATAAACAGTTTAATCTTATTGAATCCTTTATAATTTCTCTTTCCTGTTCCCTTTTTATGCATTTCTTGAGCCTTGTCTTTGGAAGTCAGATTTTCTATTCAGCTCTAGACTTTTCACCAAGAATGTTTTAAAGTTCTTGATTTTATTAAATGTTAGTTTCCCCCCTCTGAAGGATTGTACTCAGTTTTTCTGGGTTATTCTTGGTTGTAATCCTAGCTCTTTTGTCCTCGGTAATGCCATATTAAAGACCTGTTTTTTTTTAATGTAAAAGCTGATAAATCTTGTTTTGTTCTGACTGTGGCTCTACAATATTTGAATCATTACCTTGTGGTTGCTTACAATATTTCTCTATGATCTGGGAGCTCTGGAATTTGGCTATAATATTCCCAGGACTTTTAATTTTGGAATCTCTTTTAGGAGGTGATTGGTGAATTCTTTCCTTTTCTATTTTGTTCCCTGGTTCTAGAATATCATGACAGTTTTCCTTGATAATTTTTTGAAATATCATACTTGGGCTCTTTTTTTTCTTAATCATAACTTTTATATAGTCCAATAATTCTTAAATATCTCTCCTCAATATATTTTCCAGTTCAATTGTTTTTTTCAATGAGTTACTTCACATTTTCTTTTCTTTTTCTTTTTCTTTTTTTTTGGTGTTGCTTTTACTGTTTAAGAATATCTCATGAAGTCATTTGCTTCCACAAGTCCAATTGTAATTTTTTTTTTTTTTTTTTTTTTGCTTTTTGCTGAGGCAATTGGGGTTAAGTGACTTGCCCAGAGTCACACAGCTAGAGAATATTAAGTGTCTGAGCCAGATTTGAACTCAGGTCCTCCTGACTTCAGGGCTGGTGCTCTATCCACTGCGCCACCTAGCTGCCCCTCCAATTGTAATTTTTAAAAGAATTATTTTCTTCAGTGAGCTTTTGTACCTCCTCTGACATTTGACCAATTTTACTTTTTAAGGAATTATTTTTTTCATTGATGTTTGTCCCTCTTTTTTCATTTGGACAATTCTATTTTTTAAGGTTTAATTTTCTTTGGTTACTTTGGTGCCTCCAAACTTTATCAAACTGTTGACTGTTATTATGATTTTCTTGCATTTCTTTTTTCAATTTTCCCCTTACCTCTTCTATTTAATTTTAAAAATATTTTTGCAATCATCCAGTAATTTCATTGGAGACTGAACCTAATTTAAATTTTTCTTTGAGGCTTTGTATGTAGCTGTCTTATGAGCTTGTGTTTTGCTTTCCCCCATCATTATAGTCACTTACTAGGATCCGTTTTTATTTGTTGTTTGCTCATTTTCCATCTTATTTCTTAATTTTACCTTTACTTTAAAATTGTGCTCTGAATCTGGGGGCAAGAGGTTCTGTCTTAAGTTTCAGGTTTTTGTGCTGCTGTTTTTTGAGGTAGTTCTGGGGTTCTGTAAATTTTCAGTTTTTCCAAGGTGGTACGATTTAAAGAAAAATATGATCACTGCTCTCCTGATCTGTGCTCTGGTCTTTGAAAGATAATAAGTACTCTTCTCTACCTTAGAATTATAATTAAGGTCTCTGCTTCTGTTAATGTTTCTCCTTCCTCTGGGACTATGACCTGGAACCATATATGGGACAATGCAACAAACTCCTATACCCATTACCAGCCAAAGTTCTCCTATAATCTTCTTCTGACCAGTTGTCTGACTTCTTTACCATTTGTAAGCTGAGAGCTCAGAAAGTGGAAGCCTCAGCTTCAATCACTCCCAAGGCCTACTACTTACTTGCTGGGACAACTCTTCTGGCTCAGTCAATTTCATTTCAGGGAGTTGAACATTTCCTATTTATCTTCTATGCTGTCTTGGTTTGGAAAATTGTTTGACTCCATCCTTTTGTTAATTCTGCCACTTCAAAATTCATTTTGAGGCATTATTTTAATTTTTTTTGGAGGGGAATTTGGGAGCGCTCAGGTGAATTTTTGCCTTTACTTGACTATCTTGGCTCTGTCCCACCCCTAACTCCCTTATTTTTAAGATGAGGAAACTTAAAAGTTAAGTTATTTCTCTAGAATCTCACAGATGGTAATTGACAAGGCTGAATTTTGAACCAGGCCCTCTATTTCTCAGTCTAGCATCCTTTCTGCTGAGCCACTCAGTCTCCATTTTGAAGTACTTTTCATATATTTTCACAAAGGCTCCCCTTTGACTATTTTGCCCTTATCTGAGATGATTGTATTAATGGTGGGGAAGGGGGAGAAGGAAAGGAGAGAGTAAATGCTTCCCAAGAATTAGTGTTGAGATGAAAATATGAGCTGTGTCATAGTTGATAACTTGGCATTTGCTGTGATTATAACCCATACATTTTGTATCTTTCTACTCTTAGACTGTGGGAGGCAAACTTCTTTGACCTATGAAGTTGATCTGTGAACTATGTCAAAAAATTCCAAACCCCACAGTTGAGGACCCTGCATTCCATTAGCATAATTTGCCACCCAGGGTGTAAATGTATACTCTGTACAATGGCATTTTGTAAAGATAGCATTTTACAGTGTGTTAAGGGAAGAGTGTTTATATTTGACACAGTGAGATGTATTATGTTTGCTTATAACAGTTTTTTCTTTCTCCTTCTCTTCTTCCTCCTTCTTCTGCTCCTTCTCCTCTTTTTCTTTTCATTTCCTGGGAGTGTAGTTTCTCAAATAAAAATAAAAAATGCAGCTTTGAAGGCCAATCTTATCCTTCTGGCCAAAGAATACAGTAGGTTGGCGCCAATTACATTGTTTGCCAGGTTGGGGGAGAGAAAAAAAGCGGGAATATGCCCCCTCCCAAACTCCCCTCCTCCCCTTTACACACACATATATACTTTCCCCACCTTCTACCTCTGGATAATTTTCTATTGAGTCAAATTGGAAGAGACAAACTCCTCAACTTGTCAATCATTAATTTTAGTGTTACCAACAACCAACTCATAAAGTTGAAACAACTAAAATGGAGTATTTGAGCAACTGAATTTCTCTCTAAGACCTGTGTATGTGTGAGTGTGTGTGTGTGTGTGTGTGTGTGTGTGTGTGTATGTGTGATTATGAGTATGTACTCATGTGTATGTGTACATTCATATATGTGTGTACTCATATATGCTTGTGTATGTGTGTCTGTAGCTGGTGTGTTTGCAAGACTTCCTTCAGTGTTACTAGAGCCCTGTAAGATTTCCTCAGGATTCTAGTGATGATGCCGTCCCCCTCTTTCTAATTCCTGAAATTAAAATGTGTTGGAATGCTCAGGCTGCCTTTCACTCCCTCCTCAATGGACCCTTTAGTCTTTCACACCAAGGTGTCCTTCTTCAGGGTGCCAGGTCAGGCTACCAAAACAGCTTCTAGGAGGGGATTAGGACCAATTAACATCTTTGTACACAAAAGCCACTGGCAGCTGAACAGGCGGCCTGGTGGCTGCTCCGGAGCTGCATTTTAAATAGGGGCCTTCTGTACTTGAGCTAAAGTGGGAAGAGGCGGAGAAAGTTTTTATTTATAATTGAAAATGCTGCTTCTGGATAAAGTCTAATGAAAGGCCGAGTGGTGTTCAAAAGTATCTCACAAATGCCATGTGAATATTGGCCTATATTGTATGATTCCATCAAGGATGCTGTAACAATATCGCCTGGCTCTCAGCACATATTGAGATGAAGTGAGGTTTCCTCGGGTGGCAAACAATTTTGTCCACACATGGTGTTTGGTCTGAGTTTTTAAAAAATCCTGTTGTCAGGCATTGAGATACAAAAGGGAGCCAGTGCCTCTGATATGTGGCCTTCAACCTTGTTGTCCATTCAAACAGATGCTGACACAGAGCCATACCTGTGTCCTCAAGAAATTTGTCTGGAGCAAAAATGAACCAGAAAAAGGTTGGGGTTGTGCATTGGTGCTGCCCAAATTGGGTTTTTGATCAATAAACTTTCAGTCTCCAGAGAGACTGGGGTAATGTTGGTTTTTCTTCAGAGCCCAATGATGAAATTGTTAAATTCCTTTTTAGACTCTGTTCATCTGCATGCATCTTTGGGTTCTCAGCAGTATTGAACTTGGATTTAGAAAATTGGAAATAAATGGAAATATTTAAGGAGAGAGAGGAAGGGGGAAAGGGAGGGAGGGAAGAGGAATAAAAGGAGAGAAAAGGGAGAAAGGGAGAGAGGGAGGGAGAGAAAGAGAGAGAGGAAGAGAGAGAGAGAGAATCTGAAAACTTCAAATCATCAGGATATAAATAGTTTTCATCCTGTATTCTAACCTCTTAGAGAAAAGATTATTAAAGATATGATCTGTTTTCTCACTTGCACAAGAGATGTCTCAAATATAGTCTGGTGCTGTTTTCCAGTCTGACAGAACAGAAATATTTCATGAGGTGGACTTTATGTATTGCTGGACTACAAAGTCCATCTTTCCCTTCTAAAGTGATGATGAAAATGACAAAACAGCCTCTAGAATCCCTCCCTCCCCAACCTCCCAAGTTGAAATGAGCATGTTGAGGATAAAGGCCTGTCAATTGGCAAAGAAGACCTTGGATGAAGATAGAGGATGTTCAAAGAATGATAATAACCCCTCGTTTACTTAAATGAGGGTAGAAAGCCGAGGAAAGGATGGGGTCAACTACTTCTCATAGGATTATATATTTTTGTTTCATGGATGAAAGAGCCAAGGAAGAAAAATAGTGTGTATTTCTTTTTCACCAGCATGAAAGGAAAATGTTTTTAAAAAGTCAGCCTCCTGGCCCCTAATCTAAATTATGGTCATTTTCACTACCATGGGTTTTTCTACATAACTTTAGATTCCTCTCAGGGAGATATTTTATAGCAAATGTTAATACAGTCTCGGCGTGGGGCTGCCCCCCCTGCGTTCGCCGTTCCAGATACTGTATTGTGGTCCTTCCGATGCGTTGATTCCGCCTAATGTTAAATGGTAATTGGCAGTAGTATAGGTGGGGATAGCAACATTGTTATATTTTGTTCATTTTTCACACTCGAGCAGTTATCCCTTTCTCTTGCTGGCTGTATGCTTATTAGTGTATGAAATGCAGGTGTGTGGGAAATGGGAGGCAGACATTGACAGGTTATTTTGTTGGCCACTGCCTAATTAGTAGCATAGTGGATGCACCCCGCCAGGCTTTAGTGTGCAGCAGCAGAGCTGGTCTGTTCTAATTTCCTCACGGCTTTGATATTCGCCAAGAGATTGACATTTTGCACAAAAAGCGAAGGCAGGATGGAGGCCTGCAGAAACAATGAGTCTTCTCGCTTGTAGACACCACAGATGTGAGAGAAAGCTGGCTAAAAACAATTGGCTGACACTGTCTAATTGTCTCCGATGTCAGCGTCATTAATGTTTTCCCATGTAAAACGGAGAAGGCCAAGGTTGTATCCTCCCTTTATTGGGAGTCACATGATTATGTAACTTACGGGGAGATTCAGATTAAGTGTTAATTGTATTTGTGCAATAAAGAAACTGAAGCTACCTTGAGTTTAATGAATATGGGCTTAATTAATTGGGACAGCTTTTATCTTTATTACCTATTGAATAATCCCAATCAGAATTAATAACGTTTTTTCAGTGATTAAAAAAATCACAGCCCATTTTATAGTAATATATACATATATTTCTATTAGCCTTTTTTGGGGGGTGGGGGAATGGGAAGAATTTTTATGAGCTCACCAAACAACAATTGTAGTGAACAATTTAGACTATAATATGTCAGGGCTTTCTTTTCTTATTAGACAATTGACCAAATTATTTTACGATAAGGAGAACAAAATTACAAGGCCATATAAAAGCATAACTCTGTTTTTATCTGCATAAGAGTTTTAAAGATTTTTTTTTCTTTGAAGTGGGAAAAAGTAGAAGATGAAGCTCTAGGGAAAAAAACAACTGACAAATTTGATTTGAAAAAATATAACTGTTTTGAGTTTGAGTCTTGCTATGCTGGAGAAACATTCATAGAAGTTTGAGGGTGTTTCTTATCATTTGAATCAATGAATATTACTATACAGTGTTCACCCTCGTGGGGTCGTATAAGTAATGCTAAACTCCTTCTTAGCTTGTTACATAATTCTATTTCTCAATCCATTTCTGAAAGGAAATGCATATTGTTGAAAATCTCCCTTTCTTGCTTCATTCATTCTATCTGTATCAAATGGAAATTGTGTATATCTCCAGAATCCCCTACATGATCTGCATTATTAAATGAGCTAGTATTGGTAAAGTACTTAATATAGTATCTGACACATAGCCGGTACTTTATAGACATATTTTTTCTTCCTCCTGATTTCCATAGAAAGAATTACATTTTTGTTGTAGAAGTCTCAAGTGTTTCTGAGATGTAGTTGCAATTCAATTTCCACCTCAAAGGAGCCAGGAGTAGGCATCAGTGTGTTTGAGTTTGTGAGAATATATGTACTGGGTTTTTGACTTTTTATACTCTTTAACCTATAGGACAGTGTTTTATAAACAGAATTGAAAAATTGTTGGTTGATGATAATGCACAGCAGACAGGCTATTATTATACTACCCACTATAATAGATTTTGTTTTGCACATGTCTGGAGTACAAAAGGAGGGACAGAAAAGTTATTACTGGAAGGACCAGAGAGACCTCATGTCTAACCTCTTTTTTTCCTTGAAAATGATTCATGTTAGAGAATCATTCCATCTCTTATTTCCAAAGCTTTTGCAAGGATTGTTTCCTATGCTTAGAATATTGTCCTTTCCAGTCTCTGAATTTTAGAATCTTTGATTTCTTTTAAGATATTTTAATTATCACTTCCTCCAGACAACATTTTTTGGTCGTTCCCCCTGCTATTGCTATTCACTTAAAGATTACCTTCCATCAAATAAATGATGAGTGGGATGTTCTCAGAAAAACCTGAAAAGTCCTCCAAGAACTCAAGCAAAATGAAATGTACTGTGTACAAACTAATAACAATGCTGTGGGATGAACAGCTGTGAATGACTTTGCTATTCTCAGCAATGCAATGAACCAAGACTACTCTGAAGTACTTCTGATGAAAAATGCTATCCATAATCCTGAGAAAGAACTGATTATGTCTGAATACAGATTGAAGTATACTTTTTTTGTGTTTTTTAAACTTTACTTTTCTTAAGAGGTTTTTTTTTTGGGGGGGGAGGGAGGGGAGAGTTATGTTCTCTTTCTCAATATGACTTTTTTTTTTTTTTTTTTTTTGCTTTTTGTTGAGGCAATTGGGGTTAAGTGACTTGCCCAGGGTCACACAGCTAGGAAGTGTCTGAGATCAGATTTGAACTCAGGTCCTCCTGACTTCAGGGCTGGTGCCCTATCCACTACGCCACCTAGCTGCCCCTCTCAATATGACTTTTGTGGAAATGTTTTCCTTAACTTCACATATTCCTTCTCAATTTGCTGGAGAGGAAGGGAGAGAATCTGGAACTCAAAGTTTTAAAAACAAATGGAAAAAATGCTTTACATGTAAAAAATAATAAATAAATAAATAAATGATATGGGGAAAATTTAAAAAATTACCTTCAAGCTATGCTTTATTTATATTGTGCATTTTGATTTATAAATTATGTCTCCTCTGTGCATATGTAAACACATTGAGGGTATGGGCTGTATTTGCTTTTTCATTGCATCTCTAACACTGCACAATGCTTGACCATATTATTAGTATTTAAATTTTTTGATTGATTTTAAAATATAGATGGGAAGGCAGAGTTAAGTGGGAGAGAGCTAAATAGAATGAGAAAGAATAGACAGCAATGAATTACCCAGAGAGTCAAAGAGGGTGTGAGAAATGGAGGTAAAGGAAGAAAGAGGTAGAGACATTGGACCACATTATATACACAGGCAAATTCATTATTTCAAATTTATTGTTGGGTGATCTGGGAAAAGACAGCTTGAGGTGTGCTAAGAGAGTCTTGGACTTAAATGAATAAAATCCCTAAATTCTAATATTCTTATTCTAAAATGTAGTTTAAAGAAGCTAATATTCATTTTCATATTTTCACATGGCAGTAGTTTAATTTAGAAACATTCATAGCTATAAAGTCTACACAAATTACTGTAGTTCTGACCTGCAGAAGATTGTGATATAGTGGATAAAACCTTAGACACTGAGTCAAGAGTTCTGAGATCAAGTTCTGATACTGAGAGGAATAGCATGTGATGTCAATCAAATCATTTGACCTCTCTCACTCTCACTTTCCTCTTATATAAAATAAAGAGATGGGAGCAGATGAGAATCAGCTTGGTACAGTGGAAAGTATACTGGATTTAAAATTTAAAAAAAAAATCTGGTTTCAAATCTTTGCTCTGCTACTTACTACCCATGGACACGCCATTTAAATTCTTTGGGCCTTAGTTCCGTAAATCATTTGTAAAACAAAGGGTTGTAATCTCTGGTATCATACTATATAAAAGTTCCATGACAAAAAACCACTTAAGTCTGTTCTGGCTATAAAACCATTTTAGGGCCCCTCTAGTTTCAAATCTATAATATGACATATTAGCAGCTAGGTGGCACCATGGTGCACAGAGTGCCAGGTCTGGAGCCAGGAAGACTTCTTTGTCTAAGTTCAAATCTGGCCTCAGGCACTAATTGTGTGATCCTGAGGAAGTCACTTAATACTGTTTGCCCATTTCCTCATTTGTAAAATGAGCTGGGAAAAATGAATTTCTTCTCTTCCACCTTCCTCCATCCCCTTTTCCCAAAACAATATTCACAATATTGTGATGTCACAATAACTCTGCTAAGGATGAACTTTAGACAAGTCCAAACATCTTTGAAACAGAAGTTGCTTGCCTCAGTCCAACTGTATTTTATATTGAAACTCATTAGAATCTACTGCATAGCCATGAAACATGAGAAACCTTGCATCTTGATTTAAAATTCACTAAATGTTGAGATCCTGATGGCCTTAGAGATTTAATTCTGTGCTCTTTGGTTCTTGCTGACAGTTTAAGTATTTTCAAAGAGGACAGGATTTCATTCTGTATTCTTGGCTTACATATACTGAAACACTATTTTGGGTGGGTGGGAAGGAGGAGTGATATTTTATTCCTATTGTTCATTCACCTCCTTCAGCTGTCTTCCGAATCACAAATGGAGCTTAGTAATAGCACGTAGTAGCAATTCCAACAGTTACATGCTCTGTAGCTTGCAAATTCCTTTGTTTTTCATTTTTTTTGATGAATTAATGAAAAAAGTATTCAGTAAACACTTAGTATGTGCAAAAGATTAGCCTGATCCCTGAGGATCCAAATAAAAAAGCAGAAATAGTTCCTGCTTTCAAGGAGCTCATATTCTAAAGGATTAATTCATATTCTAAAGGCAGCACATCTGAGGTTTCATCTATGAGTTAGATAAGATTTCTTGGTCCATGGTGTATAGTAGTAAGACATGGTAAGGCATCTTTGATGACTTTTCCTAATGTCATTTTTTACTGATAAAATCATATCCATTTCTGATGCTGAACTATTCAACAATGGCAATGATGTTGGTGGAAAGAACTTAACATTTCTTTGTCTTTAATAGCTGTTGTTATGGAGAGAGAGAAGTTTGAAATATTTATAAATGTTCCATAACTACTCTACAGTAGTTATGCTAAGCCTAGGTTTGATGAATACAAGGTCAGGACTAGAAGGAGGCGCAGTGGTCTAGAGAACACTATCATTCTCCCAGTATTCACAGACATTAATTTTCTTGGTGGTAGCAGTTAGTCATTGGTTGGTATTGATGATAATGAGGAAGGTATGCTTCTTTCTCACAGTGATTGTTCGCTTTAGTGATGGCTCTAGTTTAGAATGATGGTCTGGTCTGAAAAGAGGGTCATTGGTCTTGTGAGGAACTGCCATTTCCAGGGTTCTTGGGTCCAAGGACTTAAGTAGTTTCCATTGGAATCTGAGAGGCTGTGGTTATCTAGGGGATGTTGTTAGTTTTACTCAATTGGCACATGCCATCTTCTGTTCCTCTCTCAAAATGCCTTGTCACTCATTTTAGTGAAGATCTGTGAGATAGGTAGTACAAATATTATTTGATCATTTTACATGATGCAACTAAGGTTCAAAGTATAAGTTTCTACAGCTAGTGAATGACAGAGGCCAAGATTCAAATAAAAATGGTCTGGTTTTAAAACCTTATTCCTAGAAAGAGAACATACTCTTCACCTTGGTTAATCACTCCATGAGGCATATTATTAATTATTAAGAGGATCAGACCAAGTAGTACAGATGATTCAATACAATTCCCCCCACCATTCAAATTCCACATTCCCTCGAAGCTTTCCATTACTATCACAGCTGGTAGTCTCTCCTCTGAACTACTATAGTACATTTACTCTCTATCCCACATATGGCACATTCCGTTCACTGCCTTGTGGCAGCTAGGTGAAACAGTAGAGAAAGAGAGCTTAGGAAGTTAGGAAGACCTGAGTTCAAATATAGCCACAGCCACTTATTAGTTGCATCACTTAAGTTATATTTGACTCAGTTTCTTCATCTGTAAAATGGGGATGATAATAGCATCTGATTCCTAGGGTTGTTGTCAGAATTAAATGAGATTATATTTATAAAGTGATTTTCAAACCTTAAAGAACAACACACATATTAGTTATAGTAATAGTAGTTACAATAATAACAAAGATTATTAATAATCCTTTTATGGGACACAAAACTCTATACAAAATCTCCCCAACTTCAGGTTGAGGAGATTTAGAGTTCTTTGTATTCCAAATGATACCTGGAACCTACAGCTAGCTGTTCAATACAGAGTATATAGGCCAATTATTGGATTACTAGAAAAAAAGCTCAATGTGTCTGAGACTATTGGTAAGTTAATAAAACAGACTCCATTTTAATAAGACATGATATGTGATCTAGTGGAAAGAATGTGGAATGGAGTACTGTGTTTTGGTCTTGAATCTTCCACTTCCTGGATATGCAATCTTGGACAAATTCCATCCTCTCTCTTTATTTCAGTTTCCTCCTGAATAATATGGAGAGTTAGAGCAAGATCCCTTCTAGTTCTCAGAATTTATGATTCTATACCATGTCATGGGGCAAATAGCCCCATCCCAGAACCAAAGTTAATGCCAAACCTCTATAGGGGAAGGCACATGTGTGGTCTAATGAAAAGAAGGAGTAAGGAGACTCCTTCCTCTTTTCCCACTGTATACTCTGGGGCATGTCATGACCCGTGAGTCTTTGATCAGAAGTTGTTTTCTCCCCCAGAGGAAAAAACAGCAATGCCCAGCACAGCTTTCTCTGAAAAGTAAACAGCCCACACACTACAGGTGTTGCCCCTGCACACCTGTATCAGAGCCTTGTCTAGCAGACACATTTCAGCTTTTTAAAGGATGGCGTGAAATTGACAAATTAGGGGGAGGGAACACTTTCTCAAAAAGCTTGTAGTTCAGCTTCGCCCCCGGGGGAATAATTCAGCTCTTTTTGCAAGGCAAGCTATAATTTCAGTTTCTTTTTTCTAATAGCTGCATTGATATTTTTGTACTTATTTCTAACCTTGTGGCCCTCTGAAAAGCACCTTGAAGGGAAATAGAAAAGTTGGAAGGTGTAATTTGAAAAGTAGCTTTTACATGAATAAACTCTTTAATAATCAGATCTACCAATATACAGATTACAACAGTGACTTAAGGCCATGTTTTATAATGGAATTTTTTGTTATTCTCTAGTTTTTGAATTTCAAGAAGACAAGATTAAGCAGCTAACTTGACATCTCCCAGTTACTAGCTATTTGGAATATTGACCCTTATTCACAGTTCCTTATTAAAGATAAATTTATTAATTTCTTAAGAGTTCAAGCATAATCACTTTACTCATAATCAAATTGAAGAAGCCAAAGCTTTACTAAAATTATATTAGTTGTCTTTTAAAGAGTCCTTAAATATTGTGCAATATGCCAGTTACTCAATAGAATTAGTAGAATCTATTTCATAGTGATTTTTTCCAAAATTCCAACAAAATATAGGTCTTTGTGAGAGATACAACTATAAAAACACAGACTTTATTTTTTAAAAAGAGTACAGCATTCATTCATGAAAGTGGTGTCTAAAGAAAATTAATCTAGCAACTTCATAAGAGAAGGTTTGGGAGAGTGAGACCTCAGTCCCATCTTAAAATCAATTCATTGATTCAGTTCATAGTTGTTGAGTGCCAGGGAAGTATAAGATATTGAGCTAGGATTAAAGAGGGTACAGATGCAAAAAGCACATTCTTTGCCTTCTAAGGATTTATAATATGATAGCATATTAACATATCACTTTATAGTTTATAAAATGCATTCTTTAGAGGCAGAGTATAGAGAGTCCTGGGCCTGAAATTAAGAAGACCTGAGCACAAATCTGACCATAGACATTTACTGGCTGTGTAATCCTGGACAAGTGATTTAAACATTCCCTCAGTTTCCTCAACTACCAAATGGGAATAATAACAATACTTACCTTACAGGGTTGTTAAAAGGATCTAATAAAATGATATATATATATAAAATACTTGTAAAGCTCTTAGCAAAGGTCCAGTACATAACAGGTGCTTAATAAATGCTTATTTCCTTTTCTTCCCCTATCTCCTGAAATGGCTTGCCTAGGGTCACATCAGAAGTGAGATCTGGTAAATGATAGTTTATATTCTCAGTTGCCCAATATGGAAATAGGGATCTGGGCAGCCCAAGTCCTCTAGCTTCTTATGTTTTCAAGTTCTTTTTTTTTTATTAACAAAGATACAACTTTATTGAAAAGCACATGGGTCACACTATTCCTGGTAATCATGTAATTCTCAAAATCCAATTGAGATTGCCTGGGACTCAGGCAATAAAGGGGATTGGAAAGACTTAATCCATCCTAAACTCTTCCTTTCTCTTTTCTTTTATCTTTATTCACTTGAAGCACCAAACATTTATTAATCAATGTAACAGGTAAAGTATTATGCTAGATACTGGAATAAATACAAAGATAAATAAAAACAGTTTATGATCTCCAAATCTTCATTCTATCAAGGAAGTAAAAACATTCATGAAGAGAATGTTAACTCCTTGAGGACAGGGACTGTGTCAGTTTTGATCAGATGCCTAGTGTCTAGCATAAAGCCTGATACATAACAGGTGTTTAATAAATTCTTTTTGATTGATTAATGAATAACTGGAATACCTAAAAGAAGTGCTAACAAAATGCTACTTGCAACCTGAGAAAGAAAAAAAAAATGATTCTAACTCTTAGTACTGGACAATTGGATTGACAGGTATCTGAAGGTTGCTGAGGTACACCCCCTTTTGCAATTTTCTGCCACCATTTCTAAAGTCCTTGAATGCCCAGGCTTGATACCCTTTTCTTTCCTTTTAAGTAACTTAAAAGAAAAGGCTGAGGTTTTTCAAAAGAGCTTTAATTCACAACTAACAGATCCTCTTACTTACATGGGGTCTATTTCTTTAAAATAAATCTTATTAGGGATGGAGAATCTGGAACTATCTAGGAATATCCTACTTTAATATGATCCCCATCACTATCTTCAATTAGGCACAGGCTTTTTTTTGAGATAAAAAAGTCAAGTTGAAATGCTAACATATAACTTTGGAGGTTTTTTTCCCCTGTTTTAAAATATACTCTTGAGGAAAATGAAATCAAAACTCTGAGGTTTTCTTTATACCCAGTAATTTGCAAAATGAGTAAAGATGGTAATAGTCAATGTTGGAGGAGTTGTGGAAAGAAAGGTTCATTAAAATATTTCTGGTAGAGCTGTGAATTGGTTCAGCTATTCTGAGAACAAATTTCGAATTCTATTGACAAAATGACTAAAATATTCATACTCTTTGATACAGAGAACTCACTGCTAAACATATAACACGAGGAGATCATTGATAAAAAAATTCTCATACACATCGAAATAGAACAACGTTTTTGGGGGGTACTAGCAAATAATTGTAAACACAAGAGATTCCTGTCAATTGGGGTATGGGAGAATGCATAATGGTACGTTAATAGAATAGTAAATAATAGTGCTGTAAGAAATGGAATACGATGAATATAAAGAAGCATGGGAAAACATATGAACTGATGCAGAGTGATAAGAAAACAATACAGACAATGACTTAATAATGTAACAATTTAAACAGTATGAACAAGAAAAATTGAAGTTAAAATCTGTGTACTTATTAATGACCAAGCTTGGACACAAAGGAAAAATATGAGAGGAATCTTCCTTTCTTCTTTGAAGTGGTAGAGACTATGTGTGGAACTCAAAATAATGTAAAGCTTGGTTAATAGATCACTTAGTTTTGCTGAACTGTTTTTATTCTTTGTTTTGAAAGGTGGTATTGTGTGAGGGAAGGAAGGAAGGCTGTACTGGGAAATACAGGTGATGCAAAACCCAAAAATCCCATTAACACTTTAAAAGATTTGCTCTTGAAAGTTGTTGGCTTTGCTTTTGGTTAAAAATTCTCCTTTTTGACATCCCTTACAAAAAAGCCTCCAGCATGACAACTGTTTAAACACAGTTATGCGAGATGTTTTTCATTATTAAAGAAAGTGCTAAGCACAGGAGGAAATGATTTAGACTTTAAGCCTGTTGAAAATATGTGAGATTTTTTTGGCCAAGGCCTGAAGGTAGTGATCAAGGTAAATACTGCCAGTGATGTCTCCTAAGTGGACCCTCATCTATCCAAATCATAATCTTAAAAATTTTCATGATTGCTCCATGATGCCTGATTGTTCCAAATTTCTAGTTATCCTTTCTCCAGAAGACAAACTCAGCAATGGAGAAACCCATTTTCCCGGGGGGGCTTAAATGGAGTTGCTCTCTGTGAGTACATCTCAGACAAGGTCAGAAATCAAATGTCAATCTTATAAGCAATAAGCCTATCTTTCTTAGTTTTACACTCAGTTCAATTGTAATATGAACTCTGCAGAAACCAACTTCCTAATGTTCTTTCTCTTAGTTGGCTATTAAGAGAGATGATCAGAATACCACACTTTTTGGTTTTGGAATAGAGAGTTGAGAAGGCAATAATCCTTTTGTTAATTTAAAACATCCTCAGAGGTTGTTTTAATTTTTGAAAATAAAGATTTTATGGAAAACCCAGCTAATTTTCAGGAATTTATAATAGGGAAATAATTTACAAATGCTCAGACTTGTATATAGGCTACAAAAATATAAACAACTTCCAAAGAGTGAATTCCACAACATGGGGTTGAATATATGTTTGACAGATGTGATGAAAAACTTATGATATTCTCTATATGTGCATGCTTTATTTGTGACTTCATGGATGGGGGCATCCAAAGGAATCATTGATGTCTTAACAATAAGTTGTTTTTGAGTGGTGACTGATTCTTCATGACACCGTAGATCATAACCATAGGGTTTTCTTGGTAAAGATACAGGTTTGTCAATTCCTTCTCATGTGGATGGGCAGAGTTTACTCAATTTCCTCATCAGTAAAATGGGAATAATATCTGTATTGCCCACTTTACTTGGGAGATCAAATGTAATATAATTCGTAATACTTTGAAGCATTTCATAGTATATCCCATAGGCTCATCAATTACCAAATTATGGCTTATAAATGAAATACTATTGTGCTACAAAAATGATGAGACAGTTCCAGAAAAGCTTGAGAAGACTTACCCAAACTTATGCAGAGTAAAATGAATAAAATCAGGGTAGTGATGTATACTCTAATAATAATGCTGCAAAAATGAAAAAACTGAAATACTTAAGAATTCTGGTCAATGCAATAATCAACCTTGATTCTAGAGGACTAGTGATGAAGAATGTTACCTACCTACCTCCTGAAACAAAGGTAGATTAATAGGCAGAATAAGATGCATATTTTTGGATATGATCAGTATGGTATTATTTTAACTTAATTATGCATATTTGTTACAAGTTTTTTTCTTTTTTCATTGAAGAGAGAGAAGTGCTCAGTATTTTTAAAATTTTAATTTTAAAAATTGGAATAAAAGAAATATTATTGCTTTGGCTTTTAATATACTTGTATAAATATTCATCTGCCAAAATATTTTTGATCCTTTATAAATTAATTACCTGAAGGAAAAAATAAGGCAGCATAAGAATAATTGACAATAATTATAATTAACTTCATATAGTATTTTAGTGTTTGCAAAATGCTTTACATATGTAGTTCATTCTCTGGATCTACTATCCCAACTCTTTCTCACATTGACTAGTTGGGTTCCCAGAACATGGTTATTATAACTCCAGGATATGATTTCTGGGGCCTGAAAAGGGAACAAGCTAATGCAAAACAAAAATTACCCAGAAAAACAAAAAATTTCTTTACTTGTTTTCTGATATTTAAAAGAGATAAACCTTAAGATGCAAATCACCTTGGGAGAAAGAGCTGTGAGTTAAATTTATTCCATTATTTTCTGAGCACAGTTTGTGATGGGGGAAGAAAGAAGAAGAGGGAAAATTGAGGTGATGAGTGCCCAAAATGATGTTTATACAGAATTGCCATAGTAAAGTCCAAAATAGGGAAATACTGGAAGTCCAACTTCACCAACTTCCCAAGGCCTGAAAATTAAAAACTGTTTAAGGGTTAATACCAGGCAGTGACTGTAACTCAAACTGTATCTATACAGCTTGCAGCTATTTAGCCAATATGCCTGGTATTAAGTTTGAGGTTCATTATGAGAATGGAGGGCCCAGTCTAGTTTTTTAACAGTTTTGATTTTCCAAGACTTTTCAGTGGCTTTTAGTATTTTTTTTTGCACATCTTCATTAAGGATTTTAAAAGCAAAGGTCTTTGCTTATGTTGAAAGTACTACTTTTTTTTTTCAGCATCATCATTCCTTGCTAATGGATTTCTGAATGCCATTTTCATTATTTAATTTTTATAAAACTCTGCTCTCTTTATTATTACATTTGCCTTTATAAAGTGTACTGATCTGCTGGCCACATACTCCTAGCCTTTACATATTTTTCATATTTACCTTTAATCAGAATGGTTGTTGATTCATTTATGTAAGCAGGATAAATCACCAACTCGGTCTGGCTTTTGGGGCAAAATGGCTTGCATTATCACTTGGGTGTACTTATTAATTTTATTTGTTCCTTTTCTCTTTGCCCCACAGTAATGAGGAAAGAAAGCACCCCTTTTTGGTTTTGTTTTGTTTTGTTTTGTTTTTTTAGAATTTTTGATCAGAAAGAAAAGATGCATGTGATGCTTCCATTGCTGAGTAGATTTATTCCATAAACATGGCTTGAGTTTCATTTACTTCTAGATGGAAAACAGCTAAGTTACTAGGAGTAAATAATTAGTAATAACATGTATAACCAAGTTGAGGAGAGGAGACATTCAAGCATCATTATTTTACAGGATGATATATGGCAGTTGCCAAATGAATGATTGATACAGTAAGTGACTTGGGGCAAAGTTTTGGGGCTCAAGTCATTCCTCCATGTCTTATTAGCCATGGGACTGTGTGGAAATCAATTTTCTTTTTGAAGTCTATGAATTAGGGATACTAATATCAGCTGACTACATCACATAATGAACATATTGCTAAACTTGAAGTAACAAAATCCTAGATTTAAATCTTGCTTCAAGTTTTGTGCAAACCTAAGTAAATCTCTGAGACTCAGATTTCTCATACTGAAAATGGCCATCATAATAGCACTTATATTCACAAGGTTGTGAAGATTAAACAAAATAAAATAATAAAGCATTTTGAAAGCCTTAAAATACCACACAAATAAGTTGTAATAGTAATAGTAGGAGAAGTAGGAGCAGGAGTATCAGAAGCAGCAGCAGTAGAATTGTAGAAACAATAAATAACTTGGAATTAGGAGACTCAAGTTCTGGTCCAAGCTCTGTTATTTATTAACCACGTGACTCTTCAGTTATCTTAGTATCAGTTTTTTCAGATGTAAAATGGGGGCTAGTAATAGATATTTCTACAACTTAACCCTATGAATAATTTTAAGGAAAATCCTTAACTCATTATTTTCATTGTTATTTATTATTACTAGAACTCAGGAAAGGAAGAGAACTCTTCTAGTAGAGTCTGAAGTGATTCTAGAATATGGTAATATCACACCCCCCCCCAAATGCACTTTAAAAGGGATCTTGTTTAAAAGTGTTATTAGCAGCATTTTGTGGGTATGGATTATTCTGTTGTTATTAAAGCAAAAGGCCATCCCTTTTCAGTGTTGCTGCTGATTTTCATTTTCTGATCAGAGCTTTTAAAGGTGCTAGGTGAACAGTCCATTAGATAGAAATCTATCTAGCTTAAAGCAAGGTGATAAGTATCTGTTAATCTTAGCAGGTCCAGGTCAGGGTTGGGTTTGGAGAAAGGTGTAAATGTATAAGCAAGTCATAGGGGTCTCTTCCCAAGGAAATCTGTTCAGATGTCTGAGAATGGTAGCCAGTAGCTTGGCTGGAAGTATTATGGAGCTATAGTTCCTGGAAATCTTTGCAGAAAGCTAATTATGAGGATAATTGAAACAATCCCTACTTCAGCTGCCCGATCTATTTCTTATTTTTCAAAAGAGCAAGAGTAATATACCAAAGAACAAATGAGTTTAAGAATTGTCATTTCCCTCTTTACTATTCCTTTCTCATCAGACATTTTGGATATTCATACATCACCAAGGACCTTCTGAATAAAGTTCTGTGAGATGCTGGAAGATACAGAGCCTTCCTCTGCATCTTTGAAAATTAGTCCAATCTTTAGGTAATTCTTGATTCACATATTACTGACTCATAGCTTATAGAATCTTAAGCATAACTTTCCTAGTATGTAAAATAAGTATAACTGTGTAGTAATTTAAACATTCCTTGAAATTGCCCTTCTTTAGAATTAGAACATAAATTGTCATCAATCACTATTGTGTTTTCCAAATTTGCTGATATATTGAGTGAAGCACATTAACAATATCATCTTTTAGTGTTTCAAATAGTTCAGCTGGAATTTCATCACCTCCACTGGCCTTATTGTTAGCAATGCTTCCCAAAGCCCATTTGACTTCATTCTTCAGGATGTCTGACCCTAGATCAGTAACCACATCATCTGCGGTGTTAAGATCTTTCTTGAAGAATTCTTTTGCATATTTTTGCCACCTCTTCTTAATCTCTTCTGCTTCTGTTAAATGTCTGCCATTTTTGTTTTCAAGCTAGGTTTCAGCAATATAAGACTGACCAAAATGAAAGACTGATTTTCTTTTTAAAAAATTTTTTTATTAAAGCTTTTTATTTGCAAAACACATGTATGGGTAGCTCTTCAACATTGACCCTTACAAAGCTTTCCATTACAAATTCCCCCCCCCCCAGTCCTCTTCCCTCCCCTAGATGGCAGGAAGTCCACTACATGTTAATTGTATTAAAATACTTGACAAATCGAATATATGTATACATATTTCCACACTTATCTTGCTGTGCAAGAAAAATCGTGTCTACAAGAAAAAAAATCTGAGAAAGGAAACCCAATGCAAGCAAGCATCAATAGAGAGCATGAAAATATTTTGTTGTGGTCCACATTTCATATCCCTCTCCCTGGGTGTATATGGCTTTCTTCACTGACCAATTGGAACTGGTTTGAAGCATTTCATTGTTGAAGAGAGCTATGTCCATCAGAATTGATCATCATATAGTATTGTTGTTACCGTGTATAATCATCTCCTGGTTCTGCTCATTTCATTTAGCATCAGTTCATGTAAGTCTCTCCAGGCCTCTCTGAAATCATCCTGCTGGTCATTTCTTACAGAGCAATAATATTCCATAACATTCATATACCATAATTTATTCAGCCATTCTCCAATTGATGGGCATCCATTCAGTTTCCAGATTCTAGCTACTATGAAAAGGGCTGCCACAAACATTCTTGCACACGTGGGGCCCTTTCCTTTCTTTAAAATCTTTGGGATATAAGCCCAATAGAAACACTGCTGGGTCACAGTTTGATAACTTTTTGAGCATAGCTCCAAATTGCTCTCCAGAATGGTTGGATCCGTTCACAGTTCCACCAACAATGTATCAGTGTCCCAGTTTTCACAATCCCCTCCAACATTCATCATTATTTTTTCCTGTCATTTTAGCCAATGTGACAGGTGTGTAGTGGTATCTCAGAGTTGTCTTAATTTGCATTTCTCTGATCAATAGTGATTTGGAGCACCTTTTCATATGAATAGAAATGGTTTTAATTTCATCATCTGAAAATTGTTTGTTCATATCCTTTGGCCATTTATCTATTGGAGAGTGGCTTGAATTCTTACAAATATGAGACAATTTTCTATATATTTTAGAAATGAGGCCTTTATCAGAGCCCTTAAATGTAAAGTTGATTTCCCAATTTATTGCTTCCCTCCTAATCTTGTCTGCATTAGTTTTGTTTGTACAAAAACTTTTTAACTTAATATAGTCAAAATTATCTATCTGGTGTTCAATTAAAAGTTCCAATTCTTCTTTGGACATAAATTTATTCCATCTCCACAGGTCTGAGAGGTAAATTATCCTGTGTTCCTCTAATTTGCTTATAATATCACTCTTTATATCTAAATCATGAACCCATTTAGATCTTATCCTGATATGTGGTGTTAGGTGTGGGTCAAGCCCTAATTTCTTCCACACTAGGGAAAGACTGATTTTCAAAGAGGCAAATGAATTCGAGGCCAAATTGCCAACATTTTCTGGATTATGGAGAAAGCAAGGGTGTTTAAGAAAACAAACAAACATCTATTTGACTACATTAAAGCCTCTATGTGAATTACAATAAAATGTGGCAAGTCATCAAAGAGATGAGAATACCAGATCGGCTTACTTGTCTCCTGAGGAATCTGTATGCAGGCCAAGAAGCAACAGTTATAACCAAATATGAAACAACTGATTGATTTAAGATAGGAAAAAGAGTTTGGTAGAGCTCTATAATATTGCTTAATTTATTTATCATGTACAAAGCACATCATGTGAAATGTCAGGCTGGATGAATTAAAAGCTGGAATTAAGGTTCCTGGGAAAAATAGCAACAATTCAGATATGAAGAAAATATCAATCTGATGGCAGAGAATGCAGAAAAATTAGCCTCTTAATGAGGGTAAAAGAGGAGAATATAAAAACTAGCTTGAAACTTAAAAAAAAAAAACTAAGGTTATGGCAACTGGCCCCATCACTTCCTGGTGAATAGAGGGAAAAGAAATGAAAGCAGTGTCACCTTTTGTATTCTTGGACTCAAATGATATGCTATGAAATTAAAAGACCCTTCCTCCTTGGAAGGAAAGTTAGGGCAAATTTGGACAGCGAACTAATAAACAGAGATATTATCTTGCCGACAAAGTGCATATAAGTTGGAATATAAAGAAAACTGAGCCCTGTAGACTCAATGTTTTTGAATTGTGGTGCTGGAGAAGGCTTTTGAGGGTACTCAAATTAATCAATACTTAAAGAAATTAATTCAGGCTATTCACTGGAAGGTCAAAAACTGAAGCTTAAAATAAATACTCTGGCTATATAATGAGAACACAGGACTCATTGGAAAAGACCCTGATGTTGGGAAAAATTGAAGGCAAAAAGAGAAGGGGATAGCAGAAAATGAGATAGAATCATGTAAATACTGAACATGAAGTTCAACAGACTCTGGGAGATATGGGAGGATACAAGGACCTGGTGTGATATGGTCTATGGTGTCATTAACATACAGACATGATGAATGACTGAACAACAACAAAAAATAGGGTCTTTCAAAAATCTTAGTGTCATTTTATGCTATTGAAACTTAAAATTGCACTAAGACTTTTGGAATATCCAGTATTTCAAGGGTAGCTTTCTGGGCTTCAATTTCCTTATCCATAAAATGAAATTAAATTAGATGATGGTTGAAATATGCCTCAAAATTTTTCATTCTGCAGAGGCTGTGAAATTCCTCCTTTGAAGGCTATTGTTTTGTTTAATTTAATGTTTATTACCTATTAAGCAATTAATGCACATTTTCTGACTCCAGATATTCTCTTATTTCCACTGCAATAGGCCATTTCTGTGTATGTATAAGGTACTATGTTAGCTGGGGGAGATATATATATATACATATATATATACATATTATCCATTTATTCTACTCTAAAAATCCTTTGACTTATTGGGGTTTGAAGCAATTGTGATATATAGCTTGAGCCCCCATCTGGTAGCTTCTCTATTAATAGTCATGAACCATAAAGCAAATAGAAAAGTATTAATGGAGACAGAATACAGATATTAAAATCAGATAAAAGCCAAGCAATAGAACCATTCTCATCTTCTCATACAAAACATGAATATATTATATCCTTGACTCATATGACAATAAGAAAAGATATAGTGGTTCTTTCTTAAGTGATCTTTAAAAAAACTTACACTTTGAAATAAAAGAAATTTCTATTTTACTGGAAAACATTTTTCTGGTTTTTAATCCAGTCTGATATCTGCTCCCGCTTTATGGGAGAGTTCATCCCATTCACATTCACAGTTAGAATAACTAATTCTTTATTTCCTGCCATCTTATTTACCCAAGTTATGTTTCCCCCTTTCCTTTCCCCTTTCTCCCTTCTCCCCTCCTCAGTACTTTGCTTTTGATGACCCCCTCCCCCAAACAATCCACCACCCTTTAGATCTCCTCCCCCTTTTTTACTCCTTTCCCCTGATTCTTCTATTTTCCCTTCTATTAGTTTATCACTTCCTTTTCCTCCTTTCCCTCCCACTTCCCTCTAGCAACAGACAAGTTTCTATGTGAAATCAAGTGTGTGATATACACTTTTAGAACCCAACCTGATGAGTAAGATTTACACAATGCTCATCTCCCTCCCCTGTTTCAGTTATATTAGGTTTTCTTTGCCTCTTCAAGAGATTTTACCTTGTTTTTACCTCCTTTTTTTTAGATCTTATTTTTACCACTTTTTCCTTCTTTTCCCCAGTATGATAACCTTTCACCCTCTAGTTTTCTTTTTCATATTATCAAAGTAATATCTAGTTAATTATACCCCAAACTTTAAGTATCCCCATAGTAGAAATAAGGTTCTCAAGAGTCCTTTCCTTTTTACCTTTTTATGTATCTCTTGAGTTCTGTGTTTGGATGTCGAATTTTTTGTTCAGATCTGGTCTTTTCATTAGAAATAGGTGAAATTCACCTATATCATTGAATGACCATCTTCTTCCATGGAGGATAATGCTCATTCTAGCTGGATAGGTTATTCTTGGCTGTAATCCAAGTTCCTTTGCCTTTTGGAATATCTGATTCTAGGCCCTTTGATCCTTCAATGTTGAGGCTGACAGATCATGTGTGATTCTAATTATTGATCCTCGGTATTTGAATTGTTTCTTTCTAGCTGCTAGCAGAATCTTTTCCTTAGGGCAATAGTCCTGAAATTTAGCCACGATATTCCTTGGGGTTTTAATTTTGGGGTTTCTTTCAGGAGGTGATTGGTGAATTCTTTCAATGGTGTTTTTGCCTTCTGATTCTACAATCTCAGGGCAGTTTTCTTTCAGGATTTCCTGGAAGATAGTGTTTAGATTCTTTTTTTCATCATGACTTTCAGGAAGTCCAATAATCCTTAGATTGTCTCTCCTAGATCTATTTTTCAAGTCAGTTGTTTTTCCTAGGAGATATTTCATATTTTCTTCTAATTTTTCATTTTTTAAATTTTGTTTGACTGATTTTTGAAGTCTTATTGAGTCATTCACTTGCATTTGTTCAATTCTTATTTTTAAAGTGTTGTTTTCTTCAGTTAGCTTTTTAAGCTCCTTTTGTAACTGGCCAATTTGTTCATTGCACTCTTTTTCCACTTCACTAATTTTATTTTTCAATAAATTGGTGTCTTTATCATATCTCTTTTGGAGGGCTTCTTGCACTGACTTCAGTTTATTTTCCCATTTATCCTCCAGCTCTCTTTTGAGGTTCTGTATGCAATCTTCCAGAAAGGCCTTTTGAAAAGGGGACCAGTGATGGTCCTTAATAACATCCTCTGGAGTTTTGTCTAAAGGAACCTTAGGATCTGGAGTCAGCCCTTCTTTGTATCGATAAAAGCTGTCTATGGTGAGAGCTCTTTTTTGCTTCTTCATTTTTTTAGACAGTGTGGATGTCTTTTTAAGGTTCAGAAAAAACGGTGGCTGAAGCTCTTTGCCCTGGGGCAATTTGGCGAATTAATTTAAGGTGCTGGGCCGGTGGGGGGTAGGACTAAATCGGGATTACTCCTTAAACAAGGCAAGTCTGCCAGAACACCTGCCCCCAATCAGGGCAGAGTGTCCCAAGTACCTCAGATAAACTCCAGGTGTTTGGAGTTTGGAGTTTTTGCCACAATGAGCTGAGTCCCACCCTCACTTCTGGCCTACACCCGAGTCCTCTGTTTATCCCTCTGTCCGAGTTAGACAAGCCTGATGTGAAGTTCTTCAGAGATATCTGCAAGCAGTGTCCAAGTATTTCTGAATTCGTTGACTTGAAGATCAGTTCAGAGGCTTATTTTATTGTTGATTTGAGAGAAGATCAGAGTAGGACGCAGAGAGTCACGTTTTTCACTCTGCCATCTTGGCTCTGCCCCCCTCTAGAATGTCGAAAACTTTTTTCTGAATACACATGGGGCCACACCCCAACTATTAATTATGTTTCTTCCATAGATCCTTGAAAGGGTCCATGAGTTTCCTTGCTGCTACCATTCTCTGAAGATTTTTTTTTTTTTTTTACTACTTTTGTTTCTTGCTTCTAGAAAATATCACCTTACTTTTAGAGTGGGATATACAATGACATTCAGTTGTGTTTGACTCTTCATGACCCCATTTGGGGAATTCTTGGCAAAGGCACTAGAGTGGTTTGCCATTTCCTTTTCCAAATCATTTTACAGAGGAAGAAACTGAGGCAAACCATGTGAAGTGATTTGTCCAGGGTCACAGAGCTATTAAGTGTCTTGGGCCAGATTTGAACTCAAGAAATGAGTCTTCTGATTCTAAGCCCAGTGCTCTATCCACTATAGCTGCTGGGGTATATTCCTTGGAGCTAATCAACATATTCTTAGCTCTTTTGTTAAATAACCTCATAGGTGTACCTGGTTCCCATAGAAAGAGGTTGCTTGGGTAGCTGTGAAGAAATTGAATCTTAGAGAGTTGAATGAACTTATTCAGATCACCTGGCTAATAAATAATGGAGCTGGAACCAGAACCCAAGTCTCTTACCTCTATTTTATTTATTGTGCCAACAACAACTACTATTACTGCTATTACTGCTGCTGCTACAGCTAGTATTGCTGCTACTACTGTACTACCCGTTCTACAGCTACTACGAATAAAGACTATTGCTGCTATTGCTACTACTACTATTAGTATAGCTACTACTACCATTGCTGCTACTGCTGCTACTATTACTACACTACTACTATTGTTATTACTATGACTACAACTACTATTAGTACTACACTACTGCTGCTATTGCTACTACTGTTACTATACTACTGCTGCCACCATTACTACTGCTATTAGTATAACTACTACTACCATTGCCGCTGCTGGGGCTGCTACTACTCCAGCTACTACTCCTATTTTTTTAAGGTTTCTTTACATAAACTATATCATTTGATCTTTACAACTTTATAAGGTAGATATTATCTTCCCTCTTTCTTTCCCTCCTTCCCCTTCCCTTTCCCTCCTTCCTTCCTTCCTTCCTTCCTTCCTTCCTTCCTTCCTTCCTTCCTTCCTTCCTTCCTTCCTTCCTTCCTTCTTGGTTGGTGCCTAAAATAAATATCCTCCTTATCTCTCCTTCATAGAATCCATATTTTTCTTTAAGATTCAGCTCAAGCACCATTGACTTTCTAATTTAGTCTTCCCTGATTGCCATCCTCACCCCAATTTGCTAGTGATCTCGTCTCCTATTTTGTTATTATTTCATCAGTCATTATGCAGGGACCTTTAATTCTGCTTTAAAAACTAATACCTTTACTTTCATATGACATTTATTTCCAAATATATCTCCTTCTATCCTATGTAAACTTTGCTTTGTAACAAAAATTTTAAAATTCAGATTTTGAAAAAGTACCAGCAAAACCAACAAAACTTTCAGAGTTTGGCTATATATAGTTTCCCACATTTGCAATGAGGATACAGAAGTACATTTTTTTTCAATTCTTCTTCAGGTCCAAGCATGATCAATATAATTTCACAGGATTCAGTTTTATTTCATTGCTCTTTCTATTAACTTATTGTAGACAGTATATAAATTATTTTCCTACTTCTTGTATATTCATTTTGTATTGGTTCATAGATATTTTCCCATGTTTATCTGAATCTTTCATATTTGTTAAGTCATTTTCTACTTTGATACTTTATTTCCAATTTTTTTCTACCACAAAATTGCTGCTGCTATGTATTTTTTGGATATGTGAGTTCTTGCTTTATGTTTTAATATTCTTGAGGCATATGCCTGTCAGTAGGATCTCTGGATTAAAAGGGATAGCCATTTTTAGTAATTACCTTTTAAAAATATAACCCCAATTTTTTTTTTCTACAGTGGTTGGAAAATTCAATCTGTACCTTTCTGTAGCCTATCCATTGTTGACCATTGGCTATTTCCACCTTTTGTCATCTTTTCAACTTTGTGAATGTGCAATAAAACCTCAGAGGTTTTTTGTTATGCAATATTCTTAATTATTGGTGATTTGGGGAAATATTTCATATGATTGTCAATAATTGTTATATTTCAATTAATTGTTCATTTGGAACTTATGGTATTTAGTGTAAGGTGCTAGTCTAAATCTGTTTGTATTTTCCCCCCATTTTATTTCCAGTTTTCTCAGAAGTTAATATCAAACAAGTTGTCCTTTGTCAAGCAGATTATGTTCTCAACTTTATGAAACACCTGATTTTGAGTTCAGTTTTTTTAGTATAAGCCAGGGCATATAGTAAACCTCCAATTCTTGCTTTCTGGGTTGGTTCAATCACGTAATCAGCATCTTCATGCTAGTAGGTCTCTGGTTCCTAGATAGAAGAATTCTTTGTATATCTCCCTCTATCTCTAGCTACCCCTAAAACAGGGATTCTTAATCTTTTTGTGTATTTTACAAACACCTTTGTCAGAAATCTATGGACCCCTACTCACAACACTGTTTTTGAATGCTAAAAAAAATACATCAAATTACAAAGAAAACCACTTATAATGAAATGTAGTCATCAACATGCATATTCTTAATAAAACCAGTTTGAGGACCCCAAGTTAAAACCAGTATATCTGATATTTCAAATCAGAGACCTTTAGGGGTCAGTGACTCACCTTTAAATTATGATATAAAACAAGAAGTCTCTCTTTCAGTCAGGTATATATCCAGCAGTCTCTATAAAACCTTTCCATAAATCCCAAATAGTTATGTGATTTGTAATTTTGCCAATTATAAACTTCAAAACCCTAAAAATAGTCACATATAAATGAACTGATGGCCTACAGTGCCCTATAGTCATTATTACACCAGTTATTTCTCTGCCTTCAAATAAGTCTTCTCAGTACAGTCATTTAAAGCTATCAAAACAATGTTTTCTTCAACATTTTAGCTGAAAGATTTTTTTCTTCATATGTGAATTTTAACAGTTTTCTGTATAAAAATATTATTTTCCCCACCATCACTCTACACACAACCACAATTTACATAAGAATGCTTACATAGAATAGAGAATTTCCCTCACTGGGCAAAGTTCTCTCTTGGGAACATGGAGTCTTGACCATAGACCTGCCCCTCTTTACTCTTCTTTGTATTCCCCTATTTAATACAAGAGTCTGGCCATTAACAGATACTTAAATTTTGTTCAGCCATTTTTCAGTCATGTCTGACTTTTTATGACTACTCAACACAGATACTGGAATGGTTTGCCATTTCCTCTTCCAGCTCATTTTACAAATGAGGAAACTGAGGTAAGCAGGTTTAAGTGACTTGCCAAGGTCAAGTCAATATGTGAAGCCAGATTTGAACTCAGGAAGATGAGTTTCCCCAACTCCAGACCTTGGCAATCTATCCACTATGTCATCTAACTGCCCCTAATGTTTGTTAATGATTGGTCCTAGAATTCCAGAATGTGAGAGTTGGAAGGCATGTTTTATATACTAACTTTTCCAACCCCTAATTCTATAGATGAAGGAACTGAGGTCTAAGGATGTGATGTGATTTGTCCCACCAAGGTCACATAACTACCAGTTAGAATTCAGGTCTACAGGCCAATGCTGTTTCCATTACCTCACACTTAGACATAAATATATAGATCCATGTCATATGTTCAAACTCGTGTTTTCGTGTCTAGGGAGCTCACTGCAGTTTATTCAAACTGGTAACCCATTCATTTGCATGTAAAAAGCATACGCAATGCAGAAAGAATGTCTCCTTGAGGAGATGACAGGGGATACAAAAGGTATCAGGGATCAAATTTCAATGAGATGATACTTTTCCTATGGTGGTGATTATTCTACCCTGACATTTATTTCACAATCTAATAAGTCTTGGTAGATTTACAGTAATTACTATGACAGAAAGCTATTGGTACTAGTTTTAAATTATCTTGTGACACATGGAGAGGAATGTGAGGAAGTCAAATGGAAACTTAATGGGGGACAGCATCCAAAACAGAACCTCTCAAAATGGAGGATTCCTTTAGAACCTTGACCCCTTAATGAAGCACTAAATTCTTTACTTTTACACTTTACAAGAAAAGAAATTCAGAAGAGATCGAAATACATTAAAAAAAATAACATTCAAGGTCTCCTGGCATTATTCATATTATGTTAATGCACTATTATTATGCATATTCAGAATGAGTTCACAGTGATTTTATTGCCTCAATCTTTATTGTGTGACTGGATAACTGTTACCTTCTCAATTGGATTTCTACAGAAAGGGCAAGTCACTACTTAAGCTTCTTTGCTACCTAACAATCAGCAACAACCAATTGGCTGACTTCTACAAAACATATTCTCTACTGTATTTAGAAACAGTGCTCCTTTTCTAATGTATGTGTGTGTGTGTGTGTATGTCTTTGAATTGGATTTCCTTTATAGTATAATGATATGCAGTGGGTTTGCTCCAATTTTAAATAATCTCCACAGTCTTTAGCTTTTACATTGCCACAACTTAACATGCAAAAAAGTCAGATAAATGTTGTCTTGGGGATTTAAGTTCTCTCCCTAAAAGAATTCCTCTCCTATTAAATTACTGTTGTTACATCAAATTATTTACTTCTCTTTCAGGTTGATGTATTTCTAGACCACAATTTGTTTTATTTGACAAAAGAAATTTATTTAAAATGAGAGACTAATGACATAGTGAGGGGAAAGATGCATAATAACATTTTCCCCAGGGGAAAAAAAGGATATTATATGATTTACCAGTAAGTATGAGTATTTACCTACCATGAAAAGCCTTTCTTTATCATAAGCAGTTCACAAAATGAATCAAAAGTTCAAGAAAATACAATGATGACTATTGGTATATTTATATATAAAACAATAAGGGTAATGCTATTCTATTGCTGTAACAAACACAGAATTCCCATTAATGTCTTTTCTTGAAAGTGAGCTAGAATCAGAGATTATTTAAAAAAAACTTTGTGGGTCATCCATATCTGTATTAGTACAATATTTTTTCATTGGAGTCCAGTTCTCTTTGTTGATCCTAATAGCAACCTTATTAGATAGGAAATGTAGATATTGTTATTCCTATTTGGCAAATGAGAAAATCAGAAAATTCAGTGCCTTGTCCAAAGATACAACTAGCAAGTGACAGAGCCACGTTTTAGAACTCAGCTTTTCTGTCTCTAATAACAATAGCAACAGGCTTTTAGATAGTGTTTTAAGGTTTCCAAAGCACTTTACAAGTACTATCTTTTATTCTCACAACAGCTTTAGAAGATAAATGCTAAACAAAACAAAACAAAACAAAACAAAAAAAAACCCTCAATAAAACCTACTACTAAAGCATGGGGCAGGGACTAGGCTACCATGGGGATTTATTATTATTATTATACTTGTAATTTATTATTATTATTATTATACTTGTAATTTTTTACAATCCCCAATATTTGTCAAATGTCTATTCTGTGGTAAAGCATTAGGACAGATGCTGAAAAAGGTATAGAATGAAAGCATCTCACATCAGAAAGCGCTTATGATCTATTTGGGAAGATCAGTCATCTTCATGTATATGTACTTCCCATGTGATACATGCATGTATGCATATATATATACATATATGATATGAGTCATCTAAATAAAGATCACAGGGAAGCATGGATAAATATTTTTTGAATCTTGCCCATCCATCTCCAAGGGAAACTTTTATTCCTGTTTAGAGAGGAGCAGCAGAAGAGAAGAAATGTATTTATTTATCTATCCACATATATCTTATCTATCTATCTATCTATCTTACATATCCATATATATTATGTATGGACATATGTCTATGTAATATATACATTTATATTTTCCTCTCCCCCATATTTTTATCTAAGGGAATTTTTTTTAGGTTCGAATTGCTTTCCTGGTTGCCATGTCTTAAAAGGGAAGGGAAAATTCCAAATTTATCTTCACTTTTTACCAAATACTAGTTAAACAAAAGATCATTACAAACAGTGAATAGTGAAAAAAGCTATTTATCATAACAGAGAACAAACAGAAATGAGAGGTTATTCCAGACAATATATATAATGAATGAGCTCTTCCACTGGGAGCAAGATAGCTCAAGTGAAAGAAAGGGGTGTTGATATCATCAAAGGAGAAATTTCCAGAAATATCTAGAAAGACAATCAGCAAATCAGAGACATACTAAGGAGCTAATTGTCTTCTACATACCTACTTTTCAAAAACTCTACTCTCTCTCTCTCTATGGTTCTCTCCCTGAAGAGAGCTCTAAACTTCCCACAAGCACACAGCCTCAAGACATCACCAAGAAGAGTTTTATATAAATATTCCAGGCAACCCAGATAGCATTAATTTAAAAAATAACAATAAACACACAATAAGAAAAGCATAAAGAAAGTTATATGGGAATTTAAAGGTGAGAAAAGATAACATAGTAACAAAAAATAAATTTAGAAGAAAAGGTACATGAAGTAGAACCTTAAAGAAAAAGAAGGATTTCAAATGTGTTATTTTGTATCAGTCATATTATGGCCGCTGAAATTCTGTGTGACTCATGAGGTTTAAGTGAGAAACTAGAAATCTGTGGGAGGCTGGGATGACATGCAGGAGCTTAAGCATAATTTGTTGCCAAATGAGATACTCACCTTTCTGCTATTCTGTGTTTGGGCAATTGGGAGCTATCATTAGGATTAGGTACATTTAGTGGGATCTCAGGTAGTGGTTCTCTTTAATGAGTCCAGTCCAACTTTATATAACTCAACAGGAGAGTACCTGTGGGCAAAAATGAATAGCATATAAGTCACAGTTAGCATTAGATAGGCAATATGATAAATAGAAATGGCATTTCTAATGCAGAAGCCAGAATGGTGAGGATTTAATTTTGTGGCTTGATTTGCCTATTCAGTGTGCTCATTCCTGAAACATTTTGAAGGAGGTTAACAGCTGTGCTAAGTCCAGGACGTCCCTTCTTTCTTGCCTTGGAGGGTGGATTTAAACTATGAAGTTAATAGGAACGAAATTTCACTTCTTGCTGACTTACATCAGTTACTCAATAACTCCCTGATGATGATGCAAATATCATATAAGCAAGTAAAAACTACAGCGAATCTGCAATCAGGATTTTGCGATAGGTTCCCAATTCTGTGTATCATCATCTTCATTTTGTGGGATGTCCATTGCATTGGGAATTAAGAGATAAGGGTTCTGGTTTCAGCTCTGCCACTATAACCTCTGCTTAGTTTGTATTTCTCCATTAGATTGTGAGCTCCTTGAGGAGAGGGTTTATTTTTCACCTTTTTTTTTTGTATTGCCAGTGCCTGGCATATGATTGATCCTTAATAATACTTATTCATTGACTGACTAACTATAAACCTTAGTTTCTCCTATAGCCCTTGTAGTTGTGAGGAACTAATAGATTAAATATACAAAACCCAAAGTAAACCTTAGGTTCTGCATAAAATATCAGTTCTTTAATTAACCAATCTATCAAATAGCATTTATTAAGTGCCTACTTTGGGCTAGGAACTGTGTTATGAATTGAATGTAAGGGCAAGTAGGTGGTACAGTGAATAAAGCACCAGACCTAGAATCAGAAGGACCTGAGTTCAAATGCAACCATAGACATTTGCTAGATAGGGACACCGGGCAAATCACTTAAACCCGATTGCCTCCAAAAAAAGGGAGATGAAGATACGAAGATAAAAGTGAAATAGGTTTTCTCCCTAGGAAGTACACTAATTGTGGGACTGTGTAATTTGTATTATCCCTGTCTATAAAGTAAGGATGATAATAATAAGTATATTATTTACTTCAGGTTTGTTGTGAGAAAAGCATATACAGGCAGAGTTATATGCAAAATAGATACATGAAGATTTTTGAGCTGTCCTTAATAGTTTTTCCATCTGACTGTGATTTCCTCTGCTAAGGCTCTATATTCTGAATTTTTTCATTTCACATAGCTTAAAAACTATGAAGGTTTGTTCTAGAAACACTTATTTAAACATATCATTCTTAGGTATCATGGATCGGTGTTATGTCCTGGTGATTCTGGGCAATTGTTCCATCTATTTTAATGGTCCAGTTTCAGTTCACATTATTGGTTGAATTTGCAAGGTATGTTGAGGTCTGTATTTTTCGTATGGGAGTATATAAATTTTAATTCATGAAAGATCACGAATTCCTAATGGATAATTTTACCTAAGGTATTTAGTAAGTGCTAAAATTGTATAGCCTAAAGAGATATGTAGCAGTTTCTTCATTTCTTTGAATAATCCTTTGACAAACCACTAAAATAAAATGCAGGTTGACAATAAGTAGATAGCATTGGATTTATTGCATGAATTTATCAAATGAATTAAAACCATATATATAAATGAAAATATTCTGTCACTAAATAGAAGTTATGAAACATCTAAGATCCAGGATTAGAATCAAGTCCCCACCCCAGGAGATATTTTCATGGAATCAGCTAAAAATATACCGACAAAGGAACATTGAACAAATGTCTGAGTCATGAATTTGCTTATAGAAATGGAAGGATTTGTGATGTCAATTCATAATCAGGCCATTGCCACCAGAAATTACAGAAAAGTGATCCTTTAGCAACCTGAATGAATTGATGCATCCAGTACTCAAGGAAAATGATAGAAACAATGCAACATAGCAATGCAGGTTACAAAAATTTAGTGCCTATTAATACCTAGTATGATATGATCAGATGACCAGAATTATATACCAGAAGCTTTTATTTATATGCATACAACAAATCTGTACATAATAAATATCAATCATATATCCCTGAAAATTCAATAAGTTATATAATATGACCAGAATATTAATAAGCTATAAAATGACCAGACAAAACTGCTGTTTACAATTGCTTGTATATAACATTGATCCATAAAAACTTAAGAGCAAGTTTTGAGTAGATGTTGACATATCATGTATTTTCAATCTCCAAATTAAATGAAATAAAAAACTTCTTAAAATATAGATATAGCCTAAGAAATTAAAGTTTTATGGAAATAGGACAAGGTACACATCATCACTGACATTCTGTCTGTTGATGGAATATCCTGAAGATGCTTTTAGAGAAACCATAAAAAGATGAGTAGAGAGCCCAATACAATAAGTTATCTTGCCACTTGTGTAATTAATGAGAGAGCATTAAAAATAAAAGAATAAGAGAAGGATCATGAGTTATTCCTAACTCAACTGCATTGAAATAGATGAGAATGAAATAATGATAATAAATGAAATTTATACACACAAAGATATTTACAAGGTATTTACAATTTAGTTTACAAAGTATTCAATATGTATTATCTCATTTGGAGTTGACAACAACCTTATGAGATACTCTTCAGATATTAATGCAAATACACTCCAGTCTATGGAAAAGGATAATAAAGTCAGAGAAATTAAGAGATTTGTTAATGGTCATATTGTTTTGGGGGCAGGTAGGTGGTACAGTGGATAGAAACCTGAATCTAAAGTCAGAACATGAGTTCAAATAAGGCCTCAGATTAGCTGGTCAGCTGTGTGACCCTGGGCTAGTCAATTAACCCTGTTTGCCTCAGTTTCTTCATGTGTAAAATGATCTAGAGAAGGAAATGGCAAACCACTCCAATGTCTTTGCCAAGAAAACACCAAATGAAGTCATGGAGAGGTGGATACAACTGAAATGAAAGCACAACATTTGCTTTTAAGTGTTAAAAAGTTAAGAATCAATGTTTTTCTGGTCCTAAGTCTAATAATTTAACCATGCTGCCTTTCAGGAAGGAGCATATTTTAGGAGACAAAGTCCACTACCATTATGCTTTTGAAAATTTAACCACTAGGGAACATTGCTGACTAAAATGAATAATGTATAACCTCGTGGTACGCTAGAGAGCATCATGGACCCAGATTCAAATTCTGTCTGTGACACTTACTAGGATTGTGACTCTAAGGAAGGCACAACCTCTTTGAGGTTCTAAAGTGGGGAAAGTAAGGATAATAATAATAAGTATATTACCTACTTCAGATTTGTTGTGAGGCTCAAATGAGATATCGTGTGTAAAAATATTTGTAAATTTAATGCTAGTGCCAGAGACAGGATTTGAATCCAAGTCCAAGAGAAATTTAGATTAGATGGCCTATAAGCTAAATTTGCAAATGTTTTTACACACAATATCTCATTTACAGATGGGGATAATACAGGTTACACATTCCCACTTTAGAAACTATATAAGTTTATAGAATTAGAAAAGATCTTAGAGGCCATCTAGCCCAAATCTCTCTTTTATGAAGAAAGTGGAAAAAGAAAGAACATCTCTTGCTCCAGCTTCCTCTAGACTACCCAATCACAAACACAGTAATTACAAGGAAGTATGATTTGAACCCAATGCCTGACTCCAGAACTGGGTATTTTGTTTGATTGCTTGATTGACCAAACATTATAAGTCACAATCATTGGAAATGAGCAGTAAACCCAAAGCTCTGGAGTTCAAGGAAATAAAATTCAGGTGCTCAGGTTCAAACTTTTCTTTTTATATAGATAAGCAAAAGCAAAACAAAACCAAACAACCTTCTTCCAATGACACACGTTAAGGGGTCTAATGGGATCTATCTCAGGGCTTTGCCACCACTACTAGGATGAATGCACAACTCAGGAACAAAGTATGTCCTGTCTTCTCTTTTTCCTCCTTGAGGACATCCCAGCTCCTTGATTATCCTTATTATTTGGATAATGTGCTTATTTTTTTTCTGATCCATGCTGCATACACTTGGTGCTAGAGCTGGTTACTTATTCTGCCCTGACCCATTCTTCTTTATTGCATACATTCTGGAATGGAATCTAAGTTTATTCAAACCCTGGGGGTACATGTAGTTTACATGTAGCAAAATGTAGTGTTGCTTTCGATAGAATATCAGGGAAGAAGTACCCACACTTATGAGTCCCTGAAAGTATCAAAGAGAAAAAAATGGAATGAAGTACTTTGTATGGTATCACATTCCCTCTCTTTGGAAATATTTAAGTAGAGTTTGGTAACTTATTGAATATTTTAAAGAAAATTCATGTATTCATGGTTAGATATTCTAAGAGGAAGATCTATGTTTTATTAATAGTCTCTATAGAATAATAGAGTCAATTTAATAATAGAGCCTCCCAGTCAAAAGGAATAGCCAAACTCAATCAATACATAAAGTATGAATCTCCTTTACAATGTTTAATAAGTGGCCAAACTACACTTAAACACTTCCAAAGG
This sequence comes from Myrmecobius fasciatus, assembly GCA_023553655.1. Classification (NCBI taxonomy): domain Eukaryota; kingdom Metazoa; phylum Chordata; class Mammalia; order Dasyuromorphia; family Myrmecobiidae; genus Myrmecobius; species Myrmecobius fasciatus. Next base: position 103,258 of record JAJPUD010000451.1, on the reverse strand, counting down.
CAAGGAATGTACTACCTTACAAAGCAGCCCATTCAATTTTCGCTCTGATACTTTGATGGATCATTATTTCATGAATTTGGGTATTCCATCCTCCAGAACAATCAAGCATTTATTAAATGTGTGCTATATGCCACATGCTGTAAAAAGTATTAGAAATACAAAAATGAACATGAAATTATAATGCTTGCACTTTCATTTACTATTCATCAGGACTCAGACTCTATCTCTGGGACAATGGCCTCTGAGAGGTGCTCTCTTACCTTCTCTTGTCCAGAAGCAAAGCACCTTTCTACTTCAAGGCCATTTGTAGGACATATTATTTGCCTCTTGTCACCACTTGGACATCCACCTTGCCATCTTCAGCTCTGATAAGTAAGTATTCACTTTGTCTTACTAGAACTAGGTTATCATGACACTGCCCAGACATTTATAACATATTCCATTAGCAGGCACCCTTGCTGGCTCTTATTCTTCTCCATCCTTCACCATTTTTCAAATTCTTCCTTTAGGTTGTATTCCCTAAATAAAAAATGTAACCTTCTTAAGAGCAAAGATTGACTTCCTTGCTTGCTTTTGGATTCCCATAACTTAGCACAATACTTTCATGTAGTAGGGCTTCATAAATGCTTTTTTTTGTTTATTTGTTTATTCATCTTATGCCATTCTTGAACATATATTTCTGAAAATCTTCCATTGAGGATCTACTACTCCTTGTACAAATGGATTTCTGGTTTTCTGACCATTTCTGAAAGTATTTAGGTTGTCCATCTATTATTATTCCCCATTCTTGCTACTTAGTCAGCTTACCTTTTTCTCCTCTCATATGTGTTCTTAATGATGTCTCACTCAATTTTTAAATTTATTTTTAAACAACTATAAATGTTAGAAAATCCTTCCTTGAAAGGAACTGCCACCTTTCTCCCTCTAACTTGCTTTGGTCCTAAATCTCCCTTGTGGAACTTACCAGAATAAATCTAATTGCATTTCCACATGAGAGCCCTTTAAATATTTTAAGACAGTGATCATGATCTTGTCTTCTCTGAGATAAACAGATCTAGTTCTTTTAGCCTCTCTTTATATGACATGATTTCAAGCCCCCTCACCATGCTGGTTGCCCTCATCTGGACACATTCCAGCTTGTCAATGTCCCTCCAAAGATGTGGTAATGTGGATATCTTAGTGACTGTCATGCCTGAATTATAACAAAGAAGCACTAGAAAAATTCAGTGTGGGTGGCAAAAATTCTTTGAAGAATAACTAGTTATAATTGGTGAGTCTGCACACATTTCAGAGTTGCACATTTAATATGCAGTATGGTTAATTGCACTGTAATTACAGTATTTTAGAATGCCATGCTAAGTGTCTAATCCTTTTCAGGTCTGCCCTCCAATCAGTAGCCTGCCTTCATTGTCCAGATTGATGAAGTCGGTCTTGGAGGAGGGGATGACGAGGAAAGACTCTGCTGATGTTCCTAATCAACTGGTAAAGTTTTAAAATGAAGCCACACTATTTGGATTTTATTTTTAATCATAGTTGCGTTGTTCTCATGAATGAGCATTGATTAGTTAGTTGTCAGCTTAGCAAAACAATGAGAGCTTATATTTACCCAGATATGTTATGCTAGTGATTATTTGGTGCTGATTGAGTTGATGGGGATATTTACATTACCTCAGCACATAGACCCACTTAATCTTCTTCATAATGTTAATTATATACTCAAAGAGTTACTGCTATTTCCTCCTCCATGGTGTTTACTATTAGGACTTGTTTATTCACTTAGTGATTATCTAGCTCCATTCTCTCACACACAGTCCCAGTTTGCCCCTTGTAGATTTGAAAAAGGTTCTGAGCTATACTATCAAAGAATCCTGTTCTGACATCCTGTCTTTTTCCACAGGTTACAGTGATACATTATTAAATTGTTGTTCAGTCATTAAAAAAAAAATGTGTTCAACTCCTTTGTGAATCCATTTGGTGTTTTCTTTGCAAAGATACTGGAGTGATTTCCCTCTTTTCTCTCCAGCTCCTGTTTACAGATGAGGAAACTGAGTTAAACAGGGCTAAGTGACTTGCCCAGGATCACACAGCTAGGAAATGTGTGAGGCTAGATTTGAGCCCAGCACTCTATCCACTGTGCCACCTGACTGCCCCATTATTCAATTAGGCCTTTGCAAAGAGAAGCTTCAGAATCTTAATTGCAGTAGATTACCATGAAACTGACTCAACTGATACCAGGTGGTTAATGAATATTTATTATACACCTACCATGTGCCTCCTATTCAGGGCAAGAACCAGATGACTTTCAAGGTTACTTCTAGCTCAGTGACCCAATGGTGAGCAAATCTTTTTTGGAGAGAATAAAATTAATGACAAGAATTGGTGTTTAATGGCATTGGCAAGGGCATTGAAGAAAAGTGGGAGGAAAGAAGAAGGGAGGAGGAGAAAATGAAAGATTGATAGAATAACTTAGTGATGAGTAAGGCTTTTGGGGAGACAGAGACAATATAATGTAGGAAATAATATTCATGAAGAAATTGGAGAAAGGTGAAAGAAGAGGAAGGTAAATTGGGAGAAATCAGTCAGTTGGTGAACATTTACTAAATGCCTATTATGTGCCAGACTGTGCTAATCACTGAGGATGCAAGGAAAGGCAAAAGTGGGATAGATAGCACTTACAAAGAAGAATAGAAAAAATTGAAGATAATCAAAAAAGGAAGTTACTTTTGAAAGAAAGGCACTAACCTAGAAGGGGGTGGAGTCAGTCGAGAAAGCCTTCTTGCCGAATGTAGGATTTTATCTGGGATATAGAAGAAGCTAGGGAAGATATGGGGTAGTTATGAAACATCCAGTTTGAGAAGCTCAATAAGTAGTTGGAGTTGTAAGACTTATGTGATATTCCACATAAATAGATTATTAGATGAGCTTAATTGTCCAGTTTTAATTAAGCCAAAGCAGCTGTATGGAGAATGGATTAGAAAGGGAGCAAGTCAATTATGAGACAGTCATAATAATTCTGGGAAAAGGTATTGAGTGTTTAGATTAGGGTTAATAAGAGGTAAAATACAAAAACCAAAAAAGTTACATATATTGTTAGTTCCAATCACTACATTGGATGATTTTGCTTAACTTTTTTTTTTAATACAGAAGTACTATGAAATGGGTTACTTATAGGGAAGTGAATGATGTATTAAATAAAATGTACCAATAAAATTGTTTAAAGTTCAAATTGTTATAACAGTTTCAACTTCAGTAGAACATTTTCCTAAGGTTCTAAAATTCGATTTTCTATATTAGCTTTTTGAGAAAGCAATCTGATACACAATTACCTATCACTGTCATTAAAATGAGTTCATAGTATATTTTCATAGTATATCCAAGCTCATTTATAAGAGTGGGAATAGGCAGATGTTTCTCTTAATTACTCAATGTAAAAGAATGAAGACAATAAGAATATATTCTCAAAAATCACAAAGTCACAGAATCTAAGTTGTAAGGAAACTCCAGCGGCATCTAATCCAATCTTCTCCCCTTAATATCCCTTCAGAATCAAATACACACAAATATTCCTTCTAGTTATTCCATTTATGGATCTTTGCAGTTGCTCGGAAGTTATTTTTTTCCCTTCCTTCAAGCCTTCATCTTAGAATTTTAATTGGCCTCTATCTTAACTGATTACATTGGTTCACTGTAACCAAGTTTATTTGTTGGACAAATAAATCACATAAAAAGGTTGCATGGGTTCTATTCATTAATAAGACAATGAAGAAACTGCATCCTCTTGAGAAATCAGCTTTGGATAAATCCTACTAAATTTTTCACTGATAAAAGGTAAATATTTCCCATAATATCTGGAGAAGCTAACCAGGTAAATGATCTTAGAAAAGATAGTTAATAAAGTTTTGGAGTTTTCTTGTCAGGGGAAAAATCTCAATGTTGAAATTTCTGGAAAATAATTAATAAATTTCTCTTCTTCCTTCAAATGACATCCACATCATTAGCTAGTAAGTAAATGAGGTGCTGAATTATCCTGAGATTAAAACTGGAGTAATTGGTACTTATTTGGGAATTCATAATGAAGATATGACTATATTCCAGAGATATTCCACCACCTCATTCTACTTGTTCTGAATAAATATTCAAAGGATAATGTAATGAGAGTTGTCAAGGGCTTTGGTACAATCCCTTTTTTCACAAGTGAGGTAAATAAAGGCCATTGAGGTTAGCATGTGACAGAAACAGCATTTTATCCCAGTTCACCTGACTCCAATTTCAGGCCTCTCTCTACTGCATCATTGTGAGGACACTATGATGCAAGAAATGTTCTCTCCTCCCCCATGGTGAATTTGATATTACATGAGTCAAAATACATAACCCATATGGTAACTTTCTACATAAAAAAATAAGCTTCCCAACACTTCCTAGTTGTGTGACCTTGGGCAAGTCACTTAACCCCAATTGCCTCAGCAACAACAACAAAAATAAATAAATAAGCTTCAGAATGTAAGCTTCCTGAGGGCAGGGATTATTTCATGCTTGTATTTGTATTTCTAACATCTTAGCACACAGCAAAACCTTAATGTTTGTTGAACTAAACTGAATTGAATTTCCTCTATCTTGCTCCAATATTTCCTGACTTCCTCTTTTATTCAAGAAGCATTAAATACTCCCCATTTACTCTCTCTCTCTGCAAGTTAGATTAGTATTAATAAGTTTTGGTAATATATTTCAAGTCACAAAATATTGCATAGAGAAATTAGCTTGGGAAACAATGGTGATAGGACAAAAAACAAACAAAACAACACAAAAACTCAGAACTACGGCTCCAAAGGCTTAGGTTTAATTGTCACACTAATAATGTGACTATGAACAAGTTACTTGACTTCTGTAATCCTTGATTTCCTCATCTGGGAGATGGGAATAATATTAGCTTCAGTATGTATCTCACAAAATTGTTGTTAGTATGAAATACTGAAATGGTTAAAAAAGTGCTTCATAACATATAAATTCTCATACATATGTAAACTGTTACTATTCCATGCCACTGAGAGATATGACCTATAAATGAAAAAGGAGTTTCTTAAAAAGCAATATTGATGACACCAAACACTTCAAATATAATGAAATTCTCAAGTGTTTATTGAAAAAAAAACATTTTCAGTACTTTTTATGGTGAAAAGCAGAACGTCCCAAGGTAATGGACAATGGACTAGAAATCAGGATCATAGTTTTTATTTTGTTAATAACTCCACTTATCTGGCATGGATGTTAGCCAGCCAATTAGTCTATAAATATTTCTTAAGCACCTAATATTTGCCAGTCACTGAATTAAGTCTTGGATGTGGATGTAGAAGAGACATCTTATTAAGCACAATCCAAGAAGCTGCTACTATGATTTATCTTTGGGTTACTTGCTTTCCATAATCTATAGTTTTTCTTATCTATAAAGTAAATGATCTCTAAGATTTGTTTTATTCCTTATATTCTATGACTACTTTTGTTCCTTGCTCAAAGCAAATATTGTCTCTTTAAAAAAATTTAATAAGTATTTACACAGGCTATTTTAAAAAAGGTATTTTGAATTTTCAGCAATTTCCATGGGAGAAATATTGATTAGTCTGGATAACTAATATAGATAACTTCTGGTAATTCCAAATATTTGCAGCATCCAGAATGAATAGCATCTGCAAATGAACCCTGTATTCCTTGTTTTAGAAAAAAGAGCTTCACTTCATTCTGTAATGGAAATATGAAAAGGACGAATCATGATTGAAGTGGCAAAGAACCTAGAATAAATGTGTCTAGAAATTTCTGTAAGACATTATAGAGGTTCTGGGGAAGAAATGAATGCATATGTTCCACTTGATTTTTAATCTCCTACAAATGACTGTATAACATATAACAGTGTACCTTTCTCAACTGAACCTGCTCCCTCTCAAACATGTTATAAACTGCTTTCTTTACCAAGCATCTCTTTGAGGTGAGCATAACTAAGTAGCTCAGAACTCAGGAAGGAGAATTGCTTCCAAATCACTTTGACAGGGTGAAATTTGAAATTTCAGTGTCATGGTTTTTTATTTTCCTGCTTGGATGAAACAGAGTATGTGTAAGATTCCTTCCAATCATACACATACACACACACCTATACATATATATAATTGGAATATATATGTATATATACACATATGTGTCTAATATATGTGTGTGTGTACTTGTGACCCATTAAAAACTATGAAGTCAGCACCATTGACGTTATGCCACAAAAGTAGCACTATTAATGTATATCCTTTAGACCAATGATTTGTACAAGTAACTGTTAAACATTGAAAAGAGAAAGTATATAATGTAAAATAATTTTTTTAAAATAAAGCAAAATCTTTTTCTACTTCTTGTACAAAAGGATACAGAAAAAGTATTTATTTAATCTATTTAGTTATTCTTAAGATTCCAATGAACACATGAGACAAGGTGCTGAGCCTTCTAGCTCCCTCTGCTTCTCTTGACATTAGGGTCTCTTCTCTATAGATTTTCTATGCCTCACCTCAATGAAACAAACCTTTCCTGTCAAATTTCTAAATTTTTTTGGCTTGGAAAATTATTTTACACTAACCATACACTAACACAGATCATATATTTAAGATGGCATACTCCTAAAAACACAAAAAGAGGCAAGGGATCCCATAATAAGACCCTGGTCTCCAGCATCATTTTGAGTCAACTATGAAAGCCCCTGACAAGGCTTACAATAGGAAAGCATCTTCCTGACTGTAGGAACACTGTTCTTAAGATTCTATCATCTTGTCAAATTAGAAACATTTTAAGCTCATTTGAGATTCAGTCAATAAACAAGATATTCATCTCATCAAAGTGTTTAGACATAGGGTGAAAATAACAGGTAGGAGCACTTGTTTCTTGTTATTGGGACTGCTTCAGGTACTGTTGTATAGTCCAGCACAAATGGTTCCCAGTAAGGCAAGAGCTTGCTATTTCTCAGCAAGCAACGGAAGGCAACGGAAGCAGTAGCAGTGCCTTTTGAAGCTTTCAGGTCACAAGTAATGAAGGGGTGGACAACTGGTCAGAGAGAAATTATAGAGGACACTTTGCTGGCGCTGGGTATAGAACTCTGTTGCATTGCTTAAATAGGGATCCAGGTCACAGATCCTGGACACAGTCTCAGGATGAGGAGATTAAAACAATAGAGCTTGTGGCTTCATAAGAATGAGGATTATAGTCACAGGTCCAGGGCAGAAAAGAGTACTTAGATACAGGCCAGAAGACTAGTCTTCATATCTCACCCTATATCATACAATTCTGGAAGAACCAAAAATTACAGGTCCCCAGAATTAGCTCTGAAAACAGCAGCATGAAAAACTGAAGCTTAGGACAATGTCTCCTCTACCCCAGGAACAAAGCCCAACTTTAATGTAAAATTAAAAGTCAAGAAATAATCTGGAAAATGAGCAAAAAGCAAACAAAAGAACCTGACCATAGAAAGGTACTATGGTGACAGGGAAAATCAAAGCACAAAACTGGAATAGGACAACAATGTAAAAACAGCCAAATGTGAAGCCTCAAAGAAAAATGTGAATTGGTATCAGGCCCCCCAAAAAAGAACTTAAGGGAGAGTTCAAAAAGGATTTTAAAACTCAAATAAGAGAGGTAGAAGAAAAATTGGGAAAAGAAAAGAGAGTGATGCAACAGAATAATAAAAAAAGTCAATAGCTTGGTAAAAGAATCTTAAAAAATGGAAGTGCAAAAATTCACTGAATAATTAATTAATTTTTTATTATTAATACTTTTTATTTGCATAACATATGTATGGGTAATTCCTAAACATTAACCCTTACAAAGCTTTCTGTTACAAATTTTTCCCCCTACTCCCCACCCCTCCCCTAGGTAGCAGGATATCCACTACATGTTAATTATGTTAGAATACTTAAATCGAATATATGTATAGTTATTGCCACACATCATTTTTTTGTTCAGGAGAAATCGTATGTATAAGAAAGAATAATCTGATAAAGGAAATACAATGCAAGCAAACATCAATAGAGAACATGAAAATGTTATGTTGTGGTCCACATTTCACATCCCTCTCTCTGGGTGTATATGGCCTTCTTCACTGAACAATTGGAATTGGTTTGAAGCATTTCATTGTTGAAGAGAGTCATGTCCCTTAGAACTGATCCTCATATAGTACTGTTGTTGCTGTGTACAACGATCTCCTGGTTCTGCTCATTTCACTCAGCATCAGTTCATGCAAGTCTCTCCAGGCCTCTCTGAAATCGTCCTGCTGGTCGTTTCTTACAGAACAATAATATTCCATAACATTCATATACCATAATTTACTCAGCCACTCTCCAATTGATGGGCATCCACTCAGTTTCCAGTTTCTAGCCACTACAAAAAGAGCTGCCACAAACATTCTTGCACATGTGGGGCCCTTTCCTTCTTTTATGATTTCTTTGGGATATAAGCCCAATAGAAACACTGCTGGGTCAAAGGGTATGCATAGTTTGATAACTTTTTGAGCATATCTCCAAATTGCTCTCCAGAATGGCTGGATCCGTTCACAGCTCCACCAACAATGCATCAGTGTCCCAGTCTTCCCACATCCCCTCCAACATTCATCATTATCTTTTCTTGTCATTTTAGCCAATCTGACAGGTGTGTAACACTTTAAATTGTTAAAGCTCAATCTAAAACATGATACTCAGGACTTCATGCTGCTGCATATTGATTCATCAATAGCTGGTATCATTTATTTTATTAATTTAGTTTCTCCCCGGTGCCGAAGATCAATTTTAATAAAAAAGAAGCAGTTAACATATTTGAGGAGAATGACACAAATAACTTCTACATTCTTACTTGTGTCTCTTCTAGTTTCATTTGGTATTGCATGGTTTTTCTTATTCTTAGTCCTTCATTCATGGAGTATTTGTTGACCACATGCACACATAGACTCTTAATACTCCAGTGTCCCAGAATTACCATTCTATGATGAAATGGCAATAGTCCTGAAGAAGATCAAATCCAGAAAAGCACCTTGGACCCAGCTCAACCCACACAAAAGAAATTTCACATTAGAAACATATCTTCCCAAATGGCTAAGAATATTAATAGGTAGTTTTCAAGGCAAGAAATCCTATCAATAGCCATGTGAGAAAAAATCCACAAAGCACTCATTATTAAACAAATTAATTTTAAGTATCTCTGAAATTCTATCTTAAATTCATCAGATTGGCAGAAATGATAAAAACTGAGAATGACAAATGTTTCCAGGACTATGGGAAAATAAATACAATGATGCCCTATTGGTGAAACTATGAACTGGTCCAGCCTTCATGGAAAGAAATTGAGAACTAAGCTAAAAAGTTATTAAGTTATGTATAATGGTAGACCGAGAGGTACTACTACTACATCTTTTTACCTTGACTACCATCTCCCCTCAGACCCTTGTGAAGATAGCTTAACACCTCAAATTCTAGAACCTTTATAATAGCAATGCTTGCAGCTCAGTGCCTGTACCTGGAAAGCAGATCCTGTGGAGATACAGCCTGGTAACTTCTCTCGTAAGTGCTACTAAAGCTACTTACCTAGAAAGCAAAGTTCTTGTCACCAAAATCCTTGTAACTTTTAAATGGTTCATTATGATAAACTGATATGATTTTAGGAATCAAACTGACATTAAAGAAAAGATAGCATCTGCTTTGCCACTGCACTTTTAAACCAATGGAACCCTCCTCTATGACTTATACCTGAAATTTTCCATATGTCTATCAGCCATTAATTGCCTCTTATGTGCTAGGCATTGTACTAAGTACTAGAGATACAAAAAGAGGTAAAAGACAGTCTTTGCCTTTAAAAAGCTTACAGCTTAATGGGGGAAACAACCTGCAAATAAATATATAGAAAGCAAGTTATGAACACAATAAATAGGAAACAATTAACAAAGGGTAAGCAACAGAGTGATTAGGGAAGACCTGAAGTAACAATATAAGATCAGGGAAGTCAGTATGTACAGTAGAAGAGGAAGTGTCCCAGGAACAGCCAAAGAGAATGCTCAGAACTGAGAGATGGAGTGTCTTGTTTGTGAAACAGCCAGGAGGTCAGTGGTACTGGATCAAAGAGTACATGCCAGGGAGAAAGGTTTAAGAAGACTGGAGGGGGTTAGCTTATAAAGAACTTTGAATGCTAAAAAAGGATTTTGTATTTGATCCTGAATGTAATAGGGACTCATTGGAGTTTAAGTGAGCAATGACATAGTATGTTGGGGGAAAAAAAAAACTTAGTGGTTGAATGGAGGATAGACTGAAATGGAGACAGACTTAGGGACCAACAGCAGCTATTACATTAATCCGGGTATGAGGTGATGAGGGCCCATACTATAATGTTGGCAGGATCACAGGAGAAAAGGGTGTGTATCCAAATGTTGCATAGGTGAAATAAATAGGTTTTGACAACAGATTGAGTTTGGGGGGTATTGTGTATAAGCAAGCCAGGGTGAGTCCTAGATTGTGAACCTGAGGGACTGGAAGGATAGTATTGTCCTTTATAGTATTTGGGAATGTAGGAAAAGGGGTAGGAACTCTGTAAAGCAAAGATAAGATGAGAGTATGTTTCAGGGAGCAAATACTCTGGACTTAACTGTCCTAGAGGTAAGCTAGCTACATTACTCTCTTAGGATTTTAAGGATACCTTTGAGGAGCAATGGGATATCTTTCTCTAATTCCATCTACTGGAATTCTTATTCTTTGAGGTTTCCCCTGTTTCTTACTTGCCAATGATTAATGTCTTAGCTCTGTTTAGAAAATTAAAGTCTATTCCCTTTTACAGAGGGATATTTATTTGAAGATATATCAAGAACAAAGTTATAGCTATTTCTCTTAAAAAAAACCCAGTAGTACAGACTCTCCCCTATACCACTTGTGTACATAAAAAGTGGTCACAGACTTACTATAGTTTCTATAAAATTGGTCCCATAATTAAAATTGGTCAAAACAAGGCATAATTGCAGGATGACTCCTCTTCCTAGTTTAGCTGGGTTTTGACAATTACTCTTTATATTTGAGAGGGGAAGTATATATCAGTTTGCTTACCATCCTAGGAAGCGATAGATTTTGAACTCAAAACTTTAAAAAAGTTTTAAAATATTGTTTTAACATGTAATTGGGGAAATAACAAAATAGTATGTTAAAAATAAAGTTATTCTTTGCAGCCTCTGTCCTGGATTTAATAGGGACTCATTGGAATTTAGGTGAGCAATGACATAGTTAGACCTGTATGTTGGGGGGAAAAAACAACTTAGTGGCTGAATGGAGGATGGACTGAAATGGGGACAGATTTGAAATGACTGGCTGCAACCTTTAGCATGAACTCTACTTTGAGACTTCCTTTCAAAACTCATAAGGTCACAGTCAATTTTAATCTCCTTTATCTAAGAGCAAGGAAAGCATACACAAAGATGACAGAAGCAACAGCAAAACTGGGCACTCATGGGTCACATATATGGGTGGCCCTACCGAGAGAAAAAGACTCAATGCTTCTCTCTCCACTAAGGGCTAAGTTCTTACCTCTTAACTTGGACATTCTAGTTAGGAAACAGCCATCTCCAGGTTGAATAGTGCCTTCTGATTTTCTCCAGCATGGGCTTCATAGCCAATCAAAAAAGCCCCCCTTCATGCCCATCTGTTGGGGAATGGTCAAACAAGCTGTGGTATATGAATGGACTGGAATGGAATACTGTGTGCAATAAGAAATGATTAACAGGCAGATTTCAAAAAAAAAAAAAAAACAAAAAAACAAAAAAAACTGGAAAGACTTGTATTAAGTGATGCAAAGAGAAAAAAGTAGAGCCAGGAAAACGTTGTATACAGTATCAGCAACATTAGTGACAATTAAGTATGAATGATGCAGTCAGTTTTTCTCAGCAGTACAATGAGCCAAGACAAGTACAAAAGACTTAACAAAGGAAAATGCCATCTGTAACCAGATAAAGAACTGGTGGACCCTTAATTCAGATCAAAACTATTTTTTCCTTTCTTTATTCAATTTCTCATGTTTATTTTCCTTTTCATCTGTTTCTTTTTTCACAACTGTGACTAATATGGAAATATGTTTTACATGATAGCATATGTATAATTTATATCAAATTGCCTACCTTCTTTGGAAGGGAGAACAGAAAGAGAGAGAGGGAGGCAGGAAACTTTGGAATTCAAAATTTTGTAAAAATGAATGCTAAAAATTTTCATGTCATGCATCTGGGGAAAAATTAAAATACTATTATATTTTTAAAAGCTTCTCTTCATTATGTGTTTAGAAGAAAGGAATATGTTCTAGATTGCTTACTCCAAGTCTCTCCAAGGTACTTCTTTAAGGATCATCAAGCATCTCTGGAAATAGATTCTCCAACCTCTTCCCTGTGAAGAAGTGTATTAGTTTACCAAGTGCATGGCTGCTTGCAAAGTCCTCCTTATTACACAGATGTAAAGGATGATAAGTTCAATGACATGGAGATAGAAGATGCAGAATCATGAATATGGAAGAGAAAGAAGGCAACTTTGTCCAGATTATAAAGTGTGTGAGAGAAGTGAAGATCAATTAGGTTAGAAAAATAGACTGGGGCTAGGTGAATTTCATCCAAGAGACAATGGGAAGCTATTGGAGTTGAGTGAGTAGGGTATCACATCAACAGATTTACATTTAAGGAAAATAATTTTCTAGCAGTGATGGAATGGAGTAGAGAGAAATTCAACAGAGGGAGATCAGTAAGAAAGCTATTGAAATAATTTAGGGGAGAGTTGATAAGGACTTGTGGGGGGCAGTTGAGGAAGGAGAAGTGGGATTGGACATAAAAGATGTTATAAAAGGGATATGTAGCAACTTTTGGCAACTCCTTGAGTATATGAGGAGAAGAGATGTGAGGAGTCTAGCATTACAAACCTGTTAGTGATAATGAAAGAAAGGCACTGCCTTTGACAGAAATAGAAAAGTTTGGAAGAAGGAAGAATTTAAAAGGCTTAAAGGGAAAGATAGAGTTCAGTTTGAAACATTTAGAGTTTAATATACACTGGGAAATGTCCAAGAGGCAATTGGTGATCCAGAACTGAAGCTTGGGGAAGAGTTTAGGGTTGAGCATAGAGATTTTGGAGTGTCATCTCATAGAAATGAGAATTAAGCTCATGGAAGCTAATGAGGTGAGAGAGATTAAGAGAGCGAGACCAAAAGAGAAAGATAGAGACAGAGACAAAGAGACAGATGGACATACAGAGAGGGGGCAGACAAAAAGAGGCAGAGACACAGACAGACAGACAAAAAGACAGATGGACAAAGAGGCAGACAGACAGAAACAGAGACCCAGAAAGACAGAGACAGAGGCAGAAGAAAAAGAGAGAGAGAGAAGAGACAGAGACAGAGAACAATAGACAGAGAGACAGAGAAAGAAGGATTTCTTAACTTCCTTTGTATCCTGAATCCCTTCAGCAGACTGGTGAAATCTATGGATACCTTTTTAGAAAATGTTTTTAAATGCATAAAATACTTAGGATTGAAAATGAAACAACTACATTGAAATAAAGTTGTAATTATTTCACATCCAACTTCACATACTACCCTCCTGAAATCCATCCATGGACTTGTCAGAGACCTGTAGACCCCAAAGTAAGAAAGAAAGAGCCCAGGACAAGGAAGACAACTAAAAAAAAAAATTATACAACTACTGATCCACACCCCTACTTTCTCATCTTTGTAAAATTCTTCCAAGCATGATCTATGTACATATGCTTAACATAAACATAAAAAGAGTGGATAGGTAATTTTCATGGAGACAATTTTCTATAACATATACCATATTTTTACAGTCACACAATTGACAAGAACTATAATAAGTGGAAGATCTGCTGTTTTTATTGTTTGTTGATTAGAAAAATGTCTTTTATTCATTACAAAAACCAGACTTAAGGACTCTTCTTCAACATGCCATGTCCAATGTATATATTAAGATTCTATCAGTCTTCAAGGACACTGCTGTGAAGATACACTGAAAGAAATATCTTTATTCAAGGATTGTTTAAATATTAACATCAAGCCAGGTATTAGATCTCACCTTTTACCTCAATGTCTCACTGCTGTATTAGTCACCAGGCAGGCCACAGTGGGTTCTGCCCCTGGCTGGTCTGTTTTATTCTTGCTGCCTTCTCCAATTTGCCTGACCTCTTTTTAGCTATGCTACTGTGACATCTTTACTCACCCCCACTGGCCCCATTATGCAATTAGAGCATGGAGTGAGGAAATTACTTGCATTTATTTTTTAAAATTTGTTTAAAACATTTTTAGGTTATACATGTACACTCATTTTTCATATATTGCCAGATGAGACATGTTGGAAAAGAAAAATCTAAGCCCTAGAATTCCTGAAAGCACAGAATCAATATAAACCCGGAAGTTTAAGAAAATTTAGAGTATGTCCTTGCTTGGGTTTCCAAAAAAGAAATAAATTAAAAAAAAATTAAAAATGTATTATGCACTTACACACACACACAGTTCCACAACAAGCTCAACAAAGCTATAGCTGGACTGATCCTTGGATCCTGTTAGATACTCCAGAGGACCTCCTTTTACTACTGCCTCTCTCATGCCACAAATCTTCACTGTTCTGTGTATTAGGAATCACTTTAGAACAAGAGATATTACCAAAAATAAATAAAGAAATAAAATAACTAAAGAAAAGCCTCCAAGGCATTGGGTAAGCTTTTTACTGATGACTAAAAAGAGACAAATTTCCCATAGAATAAGAAGACAAGAATACATATTTTTCAAGGTGCAAGGATTATTCACATAAATTGTAGGAGTAGAAGTAGAAGTGAAAGCAGGAGCAGTTAGAACTTTAAAAATTTGCAAAGTTCTTTACAAACATTTCATTTTATCTTTATAACAATTATGTAAGGGAAACGCTATTATCCTCTTTTTGTAGAACTGTGGAAGACAGAGGTTGAGGTCTAATGTCACACAATTAGTAAGTATCTGAGACTGAATTTGAACTCAGGTCTTCCAGATTCCAAGACCAGTGCTCTATTCTGCTGAGATAAGTGTTGTTGTTGCTGTTGAGTATCTTGAGTGTTTCTAACTCTCTGTGATGCTTTTTAAATGATTCTAAATAGTTTCTAAGTGGGAGCCAGAAAGTAACCTCTTCAATGGAGTAAAGTAAGAGAATTTTTAAATGCTTATATTCTTCCTATCAGAATAAAAAAACAAAAGCAAAAAAAAAATCCCTTCTCAGTACACCTTCAAATTCCAAGCTTACAATTGTGTTCTTGGGCCCCAGGAAAGTATTTTATCATCATTATTATCATTGAGACTATAAAGATATCAAGTCCATCATCTAATGTCATCTAAGTCTTACAAGAGGCATAACATATTAGAAAGAACTCAACTGAAAGTTCCTACACCATGAAACATTTATAATATAATTCATGATAATTTTTAGTCGTCTTAGATCACTGATGCATTTCAGAATCAGAAATGCAAATATAGATGTTACAAGTAATGAATTGGGAGCTTTCTATGGAGCATCCATTTTTGTCTTAAGCCAATATATATCAGTTAAAATAATAAGAAAACCAGGGCAACTGAGTGGAAGACAATAGTAATATTTGTCTCTCTGTCTCTCTCTGTCTGTCTTCCTGTCTGTCTTCCCGTCTGTCTCTGTCTCTGTCTCTTCTCTATTTCTTACTCTGGATCTGCCTGCAGGCATCAGAAAAAAAAAGAAAAGAAAGAAAATTTGATGTCGGTTATACTTTATTTTGCTTGTCAAGTTACTTATATTGAAAGGAGAGAGATATAGTGAATTAGGTGAAACTTCCTCATAGTAGTGCAGCCTGCCTATAGCAATCTGTTGCTTTGGAGTAACTTTTCTTAATGCATATATTCTCCTTTCATTAGTGTGTCTCTTGGGAAATCTCTTGCTGGGTCTTGCTTCAAGCTATCAGAAATTTTAAGCACAAAGAACATGGAAGGATTTGGTGGTAAAGAATGTGTCACTAGGCTTCCAATTCATCCTTTTTTCTCTCCAGGATGCCAATAGCAGAGGTCACTGGACTCTGACAATAGTCAGGGCTAGTTCATTAGAATGATATACTTATTTGCAGCAGACAAAGTAATAGACTATTGACTTCTTCCTACTTTCTGTAGGGAAAGGGTAAAGGGTAGGGAAAGGATCAGGCTAAAGGGATGACTAGAGAAACCTGAGTTTCTTTACTGAACAAATTAAGGAATACTGGCAGTAGATTGTGGGATGATAATGATCATGGTAACAATAATAATCTTGTGTGCATGTGATAATTACACTTTTCAAGGTGCTTTCACTTTTGACTATTCCAGACACCCTATAAAGTAGGCAGGGCACTTATAATTATCTTAATTTTACAAATGAAGAAATGAAAGCTTGTAAAGTTTAAACAGTTTGCTCCAGGGGTCAAATATCTAATTCATGACAGAACCAAAACTAGATCCCAATCCTTTTGAATGCCAGTCTGACATTTTTTTTCCCACTATATAATTTTCCTTGGGATGCAAAATTGAAAGTTAGCCCATACTCAAAGGATCTATATCAAAAAAATTCTTTCCTAGAGCATTGACCAGCACTACAGAAGCACCACTAGGGGGTGAGGATACCTTATTCATGTTACTGATAAAGAAGGAAATGGCAGAAATACTTCCATGATCACTAGCATCATGGATAAGATTCTATAAAATGAGAGACTTATATAATACAGATCACCAACTGGAAAGTCATTAAGATAACTCCTCAATTATCCATTGATGGATTGAAGAATGAGATACTTCAGATAAAACAGGTTTCTAAAGAGAACTAGTCTGATATCCTACAAAGTCCCTATTTGGGGGACCATAGTAGTCTCTTTTAAGTATAGCTTTCTTACCAACTGGATAATGCTTGCAATACTACTTCTTGTAAGATCATCTCTTTAGTTTAGTTTGGGTTCCTATTTAGATGCATAGTTCTCCAGGAGTGTGTGTGTGTGTGTATGTGTGTATTTAAGCTATTATCAACCCCTAACACCTTAATGTAAATGAATTTGGTGTGATTTTCTGAGAGATGGTATGAACTGAGGGTAGGAGAGTGAAAAGATGAGATCTTGGTACCTCTGGAGAAGAGGGACTCATGCAGCCACCATCAGAGGAAAGTTCATATACAAAGAATTGGAAGATCAAGAACACAAAGACAAAATTTCTCAGTTCTAAAGAAAAGTAAAACAATATATGAACATGAGAAATAATGTACAGAAACTGCACTTATTTGCATAATCATAAAATCATATTTTTAAAAGATTTCAAAAAGACACAATAGCCATCTAATCCAATTCTACCACTAAAAGAATCCCCAATACAACATACTTAACAAGTGTGATGATATAACTTTTTCTTAAATACCTCCATTGAGAGAGAAAATAATATCTCCTGAGAAAGCCTATCTCATGTATGGATAGCTCCAATTATTAAGAATATTTTTCTGATATTAAGCCTAATAGTTCCTTTAATTTATGTTCTGCCTCTAGGATCCCAAAAGGATAAGTCTAATCATTCTACTATAATAAAAGCCTTCAAATGCTGACATGTTTATCCCTCCCTTACTCCCACACATCTTTCAGGTTAAACACCACTTGTTTCTTCAACTGATCCTCAAATGGCATGGACTCAAGGACCTTTAACCATTCTTCTTGGGTATTCTCCAGCTTATTGATATTCTTTCTGAATTGTTATATCTATAACTGAATACAATACTCCAGCAGAAGCCTAATTAGACCAGCCTACAATGGAATGATCGTCTTCTTATTTCTGGAAGCTAAGTCTCTCAATGTAGCCCAAGATTACATTATTTTTTTTTTTCTGATAGCCATACATTATTGCTGACTCATGTTAAGCCTGCAGTTCACTTAAGATCTCAGATTTTTTCTAGACAAACTAAATCTAAGCATACCTATTCTATTTTGGACATATATAGTTTTTGTAAGATTTTATATTTTTTGCTATTAAATTTTATCTTCTAAAATTCAGTCTTTTGGGATCCTGTCATCCACTGTGCTAGCTAATCATTGCAGCTTTGTATCTTCTGCAAATTTGATACATCTGCATTCTATATCTTTATATACATCTTTGGTCAACACGGGTTCAAATTACAAGGTGTTAAATGTGACTTAGGAGAGACTTAGAAAAATAGTCATGCCTATTAAAGGAAACAAAGGAACAGGTGGAGAGCAGCAATCCCATATTCTCTACCTACTGGCTTTGATGTGGCAAACTTTCTGTATATTGAGATGTGCAGTGGGACTCACTAATCACTAAGCAGCCCCAGTGCTGAACCAGCCCACAATTCATTGTTGTCCATCCCATATTGTAATATGCCTCTAGCTGGTGCAGTCAATAGAGTATAATGCTGGGAGAGTCATAAAGTCTCTTCAAATCTGACCACAGACACTCACTAGCTGTGTGATTCTGGGCAAGTCACTTAACTTTGTTTACCTCAGTTTCCACATCTGTAAAGTGAGCTGGGAAAGAAAATAGTAAACCAAATCTGGAGGACACATTTAGTATTAGTAGTTATTGAACAAATTTGTCTCAGTTTCCTCATCTGTAGAAGGGAGATAATAATAGCACCTACTTCTCAGGGTTGTTGGGAGGATCAAATTGGTTAATAATTGTAAAGTACGTAGTTTTGTTCCTGGCATCTAGTAAGAATCATATAAATGCTAGCTATTATAATGATAACTATTATTATTATATAACTACTTAGTCATAAGGTAGAGATTTAAAACAAAATGAAATTGTTCATCTTAAGATAACATACTTATTGCTACCGCAAGAGGTGATTGATGGAAGAAATAGAATGAAAAATACATTTTCAGACATAGTAAGCTGATTTCATTTGTTTAATAATATTTGTAATTAAGGAAATCATTTAGTGGGGTGGGAGACAAAGTTAGTGGCTAATGATAGTGTTTAAAATAAGAAGAGAAAGAAAATAATGTGAACAAAATATTTTGAAAATAACCAAGAATTTACTCATCAGTCTCCAAGATTCCCTTTCTAACCTCTGTTCCTCTGATTGAATTCATCTTAGGCCTATGTCTGGCATATAAATTTATCCTTAGGCCAATTTGGAGAGGTAGGCTCCTCTTCATCTTTGTTTGGATGGCCATATAGGCACACAAATCAGAGTTTTCTGCCATTAATAATGAATGTAATCATAAGATTACAGATATAGATTTGGAAAGGACCTCAGGTGTGTTTTAATACAATCCTCTTATTTTATAGATAAGAAAACTCTATTATTCAGAGCCAAGAAGCATGGGGCAGTTATGAGTACATGATTATTGTATGACTAGGCAGTCAGTGAAATTTGTCAGAATTTGTCAGTCCTCCAAACCCTCAATCTCATTCCCCATGCCTTTGTTTATATTATTTCCTAGACCTAGAATGCCCTCCCCTCTGCCACCTCTCTCTGTTGAAATTTTACCTGTCTTCCAAGGAACAGCTAAAATGCCAGCTATTCCATGATGCTTTTTCTGATAAACCAAGATTTCAACAACTTTTCTTTCATCTGAATGCATAGAATGTTACACTCCTCTTTAATAATAATGATGATGATGATGATGATAGTTAGCATTTATATAGTGCCTACTATGTTGAAACCATTATGCTAAGCATTTTTACAAATAATATTTCGTTTGATCCTCACAACAATCCAGGGAAGTAGGTGCTATTGTTATCCCTATTTTTCAGATGAGGAAACTGAGGCAGACTGAAGTTAAGTGATGTGACCAGGATCACACAGCTAGTAAGTATCTGGGTCCAAATGTGAACTCAGTTGTTCCTGACTCCAGACTCAGCACTCTGTTTATCTGTTCCATCTATCTGTCTTTTATACATTTGCTTCAATATTTCGAAGATTTCTGATTTTGCCATTGTGGCTACATATCAACAAAAGAGACCATAGCTTCTATATTCCCAGCCTAGAAAATAATTTTGATCTATTGCAAGGAATTTAGCACCTGCCTTACTATGTTCCCTTCCTCTCCAGCTCTTTTCCATCCATGTTATTGTATCTCAAACTCCCTCATTTTCTAATTCCTCAGTCTTCTTAAATACCATGGTTTATTATTATTCACCTCAGCCATAGTCATTACTTATAGAATAAAATATAACTTCCTTGGCTTGGGTTTTTAAAGTTTGTCACAATCTGACCTTAATCTAGTCTTATTGTTCATTACCCACCCCCACTTCTAAAATCAGTGATTTTGTCAAACTGGCCTTGTCTCTCTTCCTCAAAGGACACTCTATCTCCTGTCTCCACTTCTTTGAAATGATTGGTTCCTCATCACTGAAACTGAAGGCATTTCCTTCTCACTTGTGCTTCATTCTTTACTATTTAGGCACAGCTCAGACACTAAATCTCCCCTTCCCTCCCCCATTACCTTGTATTTAACTACCTTTTATTTCTTTCTTTTAACCTGCATTCTGTCTATGTTATGTGTACATGTGATTCTATGCATATATATTTCTTATTTTCTATTAGAATGTACATTTCTTGAGGATAGCAATTATTTCATTCTTTGTATTTGTATCTAGCACAGTGCCTAGAATATATTTAATAAATACTTGTTGATTCATTAATTGTTATATATACTTCTCTACCAATAGGCCAATACCAGTTGGCCTATTTTCTGGTGATGATCCTTTCTGGGTTTAACTTCAGATAATGGACATAGAATCCTTACTCTCGACTGAGCCTAAGCGCAAAGCACTGGTAGGATCTTCCAGAACTTGCATTCTGCTGGTATACCCTTTCAGTAAACAAGCTTACCCCTTACTATGAGGTAACTGTGGAGTCGAACTTTAGTGGAGAGTTATATTCTAATTTATAACATATCTGTTGGCATACTCATCTCTCCCTTATTGTATTATAATCTCTTCTTGATCACCAAGTTGATGACTTGAGGCACCAAGTCATTTGAGTTTTTTAAAATAAATACAAATTTTTACAATCAACAAACTGCATGTTCATATTCTTTGTTATCTATCACTTGAGAATTGGCTCTTATTCTTACAATTTGAATAAATCCCTCATCTATCTTGGAAATAAGACCTTTATCAGAAACAATGTTAAGATTTTGCTTTCTAGTTACCTGTGTCTCTTCTAATTTGAACTGCAGTAATTAAATTCATGCAAAAGTGTTTTTTTTTAATTTTATGTAATCAAAATTCTCCATTTTATCTTGTGTGATTTTTCCCATTCCTTACTTAGTCATTAACTGTTCCTTGTTCACAGACATGAAAGGTAATTTCTTCCTTGCTTTTCTAATTTGTTTATGATGCTATCCATTCCCCCCCCCCCATCATGTATTCATTCTGAGTACATCTTATTATATGGTGAGGTATTGGTCTATACCTGGTTTCTGAAAGATTGATTTTTAGTTTTCCCAATTTTTTTTTCAAATAGTAGCTCACACCCCAATAGGAAGTGTCCAGAGGCTCTTAGACTCTGGGTGCTAGACTATTATGCTCATTTACTTCTGTATGTTTATATATATATATATATATATATATATATATATATTTTTTTTTTCACTGATAAACTTCTCTAATTTTTAATCAGTGCCAAATAAGATAATAAATTTGATGTGCCATTTTGTGGTATAGTTAAAATCTGGTTCTGCTAGATCCTTTACCTTCTTACTTCTCTCTTTTATTATTTCTCCTGAGTTTTCCCTCTATTCCCTCTATTATTTTTCCTAGATCCATAAATTAATCCTTCGGTAATTTAATTTTTATGATACTGAATAAGTAAATTAATTCATAGTGCTTTCATTTTTATTATATTGGCTGAGTTTTAAATGAACAATTAATATTTCCCCAATTATTTAAGTTTGCTGTTTTTTTTTCACAAAGAACATTTTGTGATTGTATTCACATAATTCTTGTGCATGTCTTGGTAGATTCCAAAATATTTTATACTTTTATGGTGATTTTAAATAGAATGTCTTTTTCTATATTGTCTTAGTTGTGTGTGTATATCTCACACATATGTATACACAAACATATATATGTATATACATTCACATATAGATTTTATCTATTTCTGCATAGTTGCTAGCTTCTTGTAGAGCTGTATTACAAGCTTTTCATTAATTAATAATTTTCAGTCTAGTTCTTTGACTTCATTGGTATAGACAACTCCCATTGTGGAAATTCCTTCCACAAAAGCTGATTCAGGAAGCAATGTAATTTTTAGTTTTGAAGGGTTTTCTGAAGGCACTGAAATTAAATTATTTTCCCATGATTGTATAGCCAGTATGTATCAGAGATAGAATTTATACCTAGGTCTTCATGATTCCAACACTATCTATCTAACTATAACTTCCACATGTTATCTCTTTCTAGGTAATAGGTACTTAGTAAATGTTTATGAAACAAAAGATATATTGTAAATGATACTTTGTGAACTGTACATGGCACTTTGGGGGCTAAAGGGAAAGAAACCTCAACTTAAATTGATACATGCAATATTAAATCTTTCATTTACTGTTACACAAAACAGAAATACTTCTTCCAATAGCATTCATATCACATAAAGGATCCATAAAGTAATTGGAGACCAGACTTCAATAAATAATAGCTAACCTAATAATTAATTCCAAACCTTCAAGATAATATCAGATTAGATTTCACTGTTTGGGAGGCTACTTCAATTTCAAGGAGAGTAAACTGGTTGCGTTTCAAGGAGATGCAGATTCAGTATAGGAACCATCCACTCAGTTTGATTATAGATTTGATAATTAATTAACTCACTCTTAAGCCTCAAAAGTGTCACCTAATTACTGTATAATTGGAAGAGATAATTAGACCAGTCATTTTTAAAACATGGAACTTTGTACACCAGCACAAACAGTTGTAATGGTAGCTTTGCCTGCCTGCAGTCAAGCATGAGAAAATATATCCAATTATATACATTTGATGGGAGGTTTCCCCTAACACACTGGCAATCAAGGAGAGACTGAGCAGGTTCTCACTGAAGCCTTATACTCTTCCCCAGCAACCATAAATATCCCAGGGATTACCACAATTTTTCATCAATATTCCCTGGTTTTTTAAAAAAAGAAGTAACAAGATCCAAGTTTGTGTTGAAGATGCATTCCAATGCATACATTCATGCAGCTGACTCCAAACTCCTACACTGAACTGTGAGTATAATCCTTCTTGGAACAATGGAAATCACAGGAATTGAGAATAATGGGACTTAGAGCTAAGAGGAACTGTCACAATCATCTGGTCTAATCCCCTCATTTTACAGAGGAGGAAATAAGACTTGGAGAAGCCAGTGACTTTCTCAAGGTCAATTGTTGAGCAAAGGTCATTAAATGGCTATCTCCTGGTGACCTCATGTCAGTGGACTTAGAACTGTCTCAGAGATTGCTTTTGAAATATATGGGTAAAGTAGACTAGCCCCACAACAAAATAAGTAAACATGGAATATGAATACCTTGTCAAGGACTGGGAAAATGCCCTAAGAAAAGGTTAAGGGCAATGATATTTATTATATCTGAATAGTTACCATATTTTAAAAATTATAACTCTGAAGGACAGTGAAGTCATGTTATTTTGCCCTTCCTTAGTATACATAATTAATCCAGAATGCTGCAAAAAATTTATGTGTATATATATGTGTATATGTGCTGTGTATATATATATATATAACATAACATATACATATCATATATTCCTTATAAATGTAAACCTTTTAAAATCTTAATTCTAAAATATGTAAATTTTCAAGCAGTCTAAGATCAAACAAATAACAATGGAATTTCATAAATCAAAAGAAATTGGGACTCATTATGGTAGAATTTATCCTTTTAATAGATAGTGAGATAGTAAGAAAAGTAGTTATTAACATTATCTACATAGATTTACTCTGAAGTGAATCACTAGTACACTTAGTGTGACTTGTTATGTTGAAAATGTCCACTTTTCATTTCTTTTCTATACTGTTCAGATAATAGGCTAAAGTGAGGATAGGTCTGAGGAGACCTATGAAAATATGGATGAGGAGAATTGGATTTGAAATAAGAACTTGGTTCAAATCCAAGCTCTTCTTTTTATTACTTGTGTAACTACAGGCAAGCACTTTACCTGTTTCCTTCTCTGTCAAATGAATGAGCTGCACTAGATGATCACTAATTTCTCTTTCCAGTTCTCCATCTCTATGATAGAGGTCCCATGCTAGCAGCCAGGGGGCACTGAACCTATTCAGATCCTTCTCCAACACTTAGCTCTATGATCATAGCTAAGTCTCTCTTGATTTCCTTTGTAAAATGAAGGTGATAATCTCTATGCTACTTACCACACACAATTATTATGAGGATAAATTACTTAAGGTCAATAAGTCAATCAGCATTAATTAAGCACTTACTATCTGCTAGAAATTTTACTAAGTACTGGGGATACAAATACAAGAAAAAACAGACAGTTGCTGATTTCATGGAGCTTACTTTCTGAGGAAGACATTACATAAGAGAAAGCTGAAAAGTTGGAGTTGGGGGGATAAAATATTTTTGTGAAGGGATGGTGGAGAAAGTTCAGAGACAGGGATAGAACCAGAAAGGAATAAAGACATAGATGGACTGAATACTTAACTAAAAGTAGAGATTCTGGGAATAACAGAGCAATCAAAGGAAGGGACAAGAGGGGCAAAGTGAACTTCCAGGGTGAGGGAGCTGCTGTAGAATAGTAGAGAAAGTCAAGAACATCAGGAGTAGAGCTCAAAGAGGAAAGCACTTAAAATATATTTCAAATATTGAAGTCATATTTAAAATTCAATCAATATAATTACCATATTATCCATAAAATAACATAATTGTTCATAAAACTTGAAAGAACTTTGCAGATCTCTGTCCATGTTTCTGAAAGGCAGACTAATTAAATAGTGACAGTGTTCAGAATATGAAAAAAGAAAAAAAGAGAACAGAAAACATACTTCCTTTCATATGCTTTTTATCAAAATGTTCATAAGTGTTATCAACCCCATTTAATATAATAAAAAATGATAACCCACACATATATAGAAATTTTAGGTTTACAATGCATTCTCATTTGGATTTTTTTAAAAGATCTGTTTGAAACTGAACTATTAACTGTGCAAATAAGATTTTGAATCAATTTTGCAATCACTATCTAAATAATTTCTAGGTCCTGAATACATAGCCTATGATAGGACACCACATTCTAGGTCTACACAGACCAGATTTAATCTCATTCTTTGTTTATGAATTATTCACTTACTCATAACCCCCATCCAGGCTTTCCTTTGAGACTATCAAAATACACTTAGTGTGTATTATACACTATATACAAAATACAGCTCATATTTGGTTCTCAATAAATGTAGGCTTAATATCCCCACCTCCTATGAAAGCACTCAAGTGGACAATATATATTAGATTTAAGACAGCCTTCATTTCAACCTACAGAAAGGAAGTAAAAACCTCTGTAGCTACTAAGGAACACTATGACTAGTGTATGATCCTATACATTAGTAGGGGCCAGATGTTGTCTATTAAGCACTCATACTCACAAATCATGCAAGCCATACAATGCTAGAATATATTATTGGTAACTGCCAGCTCTCTCTGGCTCTCAGAGAGCCAGCTGCCCCCCTCCCCTTTGCTCCATCCCTTTGTGGGTGATAATATTACTTTTTTCTTGGTAGTCGTAGTAGATATATTCAATCAAATATCATGGCCCATTCCTGTCCCATTCTAGAAAAAAAATTCCCCCTCATTTTCTTCCTTTAATTTCCTTATTTCCTAATAATTCAAGCTTCTGAGTATAGTTAGAATAAATATTTGATCAAAGAAATATAAGCATAGTTAAATGAAAGTATAAATCAGGATTAACAGTAGTTTTCATTTACCCATTTACATATTTTAATCCTCTAACCCAAAATACTTCATTCTGCCCCTATCCCTAGAACATTAACAAGAGGAACAAATATAGTTGGGGTGTGGAGCTCAACTTACCTACTCACCACAGAAGGCATGACATCTTCAGAGTCTAAGAGTCACTTCATCTTGTCACAGGAAATTAACTTATTGCAGCCTGTGGTTAGATTCTGTTTATTCTGATCCCAAATCTTACTTGACTAAATTCACCACTTTTGTACCCATTCTACCAATGGCCTCAGTCTCATATTCCTAATCTGGTTGCTTACAATCTTCTCTTGTCACCGGCTGAGAATATGAAACTGGCTTCCATCTATCCCTATAGTGCCCAGAGATAGGTGAAAGGCTCCAGGCAATGTCCACATAGCTACAACTATTATAATGGCAAGGAGAACTTCTATGAATTGAGTACCAATGGTTCTTTTCTCTTTTACCTCTGAAACTTCACTATGTTCCCAGTTTTATAATCTTATTACATGAACAAAACTCTTTAAATGGTCCAAGTAAGTGTGATTTTTAAATCACACTCCTAGCTCAGGTGATCTAGTCACTGCTGACCAAGGTATACTGGTAACTGCTGACCAAGGTATACTGGTAACTAAGGACTTATAAAAGTTCCACATAAACATGGAGGATATCTTTATTCTCTCCTCTTGGGAGTCTCCCCTTCCCATAGGGGCACTTAAAATACCCAGTGGTCTGTGATTGAATTTCCCCTGGAAGAAAAGATTCACTTGAGGTTTCTAATAAAGGATATAATCATTTTCCCAATCAGACTTATACCATTTGAGTAACACATACTAAATATGACTCAAAGTGGCTACTAAGCAGAATTAATATGCAAGATAGTTATATTTTCTTATTCACTCATTTATCACTTTCCTCATTTATAAAATATTGATATTGTATTAATTGGTTGTTCACAGCACTAACATTTTATGAGTCTATTACAGGTAAGATCTATAAGTCCAGTCCTGGAAATAATTATATATTTGTATTGAAAAGAGGGAGAAAAGGTTGCTTATTTTGTTCACCTGGATTTTTTTTATCCCAGCCCCTTCTACCTCCTTCCTTGCTTGATTCTATTGGTAGTCTACCTTTGATAGTTTTCTTTCTACTGAGTCCTCTTTTCCTTACAAATGTGCTCAGCATCCTAACTTTATCCTTAAAATATTTGTTTACTCTGCCACCCCTTTACCTTTTTGTCTTGTATCTCCCTTTTTTTTGGTGCTCAGCTCTAGGAAGAGTTATCTATACTTATTTTTTCTACTTGCTTACTATCCAATTATTCTGCAGCTCCTTGTAATAGGACTTCTGTACACATCACTCTATATAAATAGCTCTCCCAGTGGCCATCACAAAATCCAGTGGTCTCTCCTTTTCTCCCATCCTCCTTGGCCTCTCTACAGTGTTTTAACACTGTTGCTTCCTTCTTGTTTCCAAAAACCTCCCTAGGCTTCTGTATGCTTACTTTCTAGTGATTCCCCTATTCCTCTAACTGCTCTTTTTCTCTCTCCTTTTATAGCTCCTCATTTCTCTTCTTCTTGGATATTCCCCAAAGTTTTGTCTTTGGTCCTCCTTTCCTCTTTTTCTTGGTCAAGTTTACCTGCTATTACCAACTACCAGTTTCAGTGATCATCTCCATATCAATGACTTCCAAATTATTTCTGACTACTATCTTTCAATAGAGCTCTAATTTCATATTTCCAACTAATTACTAGATATTCCCATGTAGACATTTTACCAGGACTTCAAATTCATCATGACTAAAACTGAACCCATCCTTCTTCCCTAAACTGGCCATCTCCCTAATTTCTCTATTTCTATTAATTGGCTTTCCTGATGCTCCTAATTGCTTGTACTTTGACTCCTCCAAATTATGTTGTGTTTATGTATTCATTTTGTATGTATTTTTCTTTTGCTTATATAGGTACATATTATCTCCAAACAAATTTAAGTTCCTTGAGGGCAGGGACTGTTTCATTCGTGTCTTTTTATCCCTAGCACTTATGTATTTCACATATAGTAGGTGTTTAATAAATACATGTTAATTGAATAGTATTAACAGCCTATTACTTTTCTAGGTTCATAGGAGTCACTCCTTTCTCATATCACAATCCCATCAATTGCCAAATTCTTTCATTTCTACTTCTATAATATTCCTTGCTTTCACATTTTCATTGGATCATAAGATTTAGAGCTAGAATGAAATTTAGAGATTATTTGATCCAGTCTCCTCACTTTACAGATGAAAAAACTGGGACCCAAAGAGATTAAATTACTTTTTCAGGGTCACACAAGTAATAAATAATTGCCTGGCTTTGGACAAGGTTCTCTAACTTCAATACAATATTCTTATTCCTTTCTCACTGAAATTGTCCCAGTTAAGGTTGAAAACCTAAGCCATTATAACAACTTCCTGCTTGTAGTCTATCACCTCTCAAAACCATACTACTTCCTAAATAATCTTTCTAATATCCTGCCATAATCATGCTGCTCTTCTCAAAAAACAGTGATTCCTTAGATCATACTGAATAGATAAATAAACTCTTGTCTGACATTCAAGGGGCTCAAGTAATCCTATTTTAACCTACATTTTCAACATTATGATACACATTCTCCTTCATATATTCTTTATTCCAACCAAACTGTATTATTCTTCACTCCCTCTTTTCATCCTGCTCTCTCCCATTTCCATGCCTTTCATGCTGCTCTGCCTCAGATTTAAAACAAGCTCCACTTAATCTCTGTATATTGAAATTACTTCCTTTTAAGGGTAAATTCACATGCCAACTAATTCATTAAACTTTACCCCTAAAATGAGATAACATATGTCAAGTGTTTTGCAAAACTCAAGCACTTTATAACTGTTAGCTATTCAATCAATCATTCTACCATTGTTTTTATTGTTGTTACTTCTCCAAGGTGAATCATCTCTTAAATTTCTCATAGTACTTTGATGGATCTGTCTTTTATACTTCCCCTACTTTTCCTTATTTGATAGTTATTTTTATATGTCCTGAATCACAGACAATAAGTTTTTTAAGAATAGAAACCATGGAAAAAAAAGAATAGAAACCATGTTGTATCTTTCTTCATTACACAACCCAATTTCTTCTAATGACAGACATTCATAGAATCAAATTGAATGGCATTAAAATGAAATGTGCCTCTGGGCCAGGTTTAGTCTAAAGAAAATTGTGATGCAAGCATCTCTGACCTTGAACTATGGTATGTGGACCCCATACCCCTATGCCTTTATCCTCTGCCAGACTATAGGCAGTCATCACTTTCATGCTTCTCCACACTTGCTCTAAGGAAAGATAACCTAGATTCTTTTCTTGTTTGTTTGTTTATTTTTCATCCTCTTTTGAATCTTTTTGTTTTTTTATAACCTTCATTTCTAAATTTATCTTTCCCCTCCCCAGCAAGCCATCTCTTATATCAAAACCAAAAAAGAAAAAATTTTAAAAAGCATTTCAGCAAAACTAACCATCATATTAACTGTTCCTGACATCACATGGAAGAAAGAAAGGCAACAAAAATTTAAATATCTGCTATATACCAGGCACTATGCTAAGGACTTTACAAATATTAACTCATTTAATTTTTACAATAACTCTCAGAGTTAGGTGCAATTATTATCCCAATTTGGTGGTTGAAAAAAAAATGAGGTAGAAAGAGATTAAGTGATTTATCCAGGCCACAGAACTACTAAGTGTATGAGGCTGAATTTGAAGTCAGATTTTCCTGTGCCGCTAAGATGCTTCTGTATCCACTATCATGGTATGCAATATCATAATATGAGACGACAACAGTATTGTCTTAAGAAAAACTTTGAGCAATCAAATCATTCTATTATAAATACCCAAATTAATCTCAAAGATCTTGTGAAGGAATATGCTGTTTGAATCCAGAAAGAAATATTGTTGCAGTATAGGAAATGATGAGCTGGTTGATTTAGAAAAACATGAAATGACTTGGATTTATGAAGGAAGATGGTAGCCACCTTCAGAGAAATAGATGATAGGAGGAAAAAAGCATAGTATGGTCTTACATATATGTGTATCTATATATATATATGTCTATGTTTATAGATATCTAGTAAATACACACACACACAACTGCAGCCTTTTTTTGGGTGGGGTCAAGGAGGGGAAAAATGGTTAAAAGTACGCAGCAGAGAACAAAAGAAAACCAACAAGGAAGCAAGAAAAGCTGGATAATTTTGAAAACAATGTAGTTTATGTATTATATATATAGTTTTCTTAAAATGGAATGTATTATTTTATATTGAATCCTTTAATGGTCTACTATGTACATGGCAATTTTTTTCTTTTTTCATTTTGTACTTAAGTATAAATACTCAAAAAAGCTCTCCCCCTCAAAAAAAAAAACAAAAACAAAAACAAAAAAACCCCAACATGAGAGAAGTTTTTCCAAAGTAAAAGAGTATCATTTTCTTATCTCTTCTCTGGTATGTCATAGATTTTTACAGATTCGGTGTAGTTGAGGACAGATTTAGGACAGAAAGAAAATTTGAAAGTAATTTAGAACAATATTTTATTTTTGTTGTTATTTAGTCATTTTTCAGTTGCATATAATTCTTTGTTACCCACTTGGGGTTTTCTTGCCAAAGATACTAGAATGATTTGCCATTTCCTTCTTTAGATGATTTTACAGATGAAGAAAATGAGGCAAACAGGGTTAAGTTACTTGCTCAGGGTCACACAAATAAGTGTCTAAAGGAGGATTTGAATCCAGAAAGATGAGTCTTCTTGACTCCAAGCCTAGTGCTCTATCTACTGGATCACCTATCTATCCATAAATAAGAAATTTCATATTTCTAGAAACTATGGTTTTGGACATGTGAATGTCACCTTACCATTCAAGCTATCAGTGAAATAATTTGCTCAGGCCACTGCTTGAGTTCCATAAGTTGATAATTTTGTAGGGCCTGCAAGTGATGTTTATAAATATCCCAATGACCCTTAGCAGAAAAAAAGTCCCCCTACACACTCCCCACTCTAAGAGAAAAGTTAGTCTTCAAGGATTATTAGCTGTTCCTGAAAATTCTATCTTCTTTGGGCTCCATTTGATAATATGTTCTAAAATTGTGCTTGTCCTTATGTGGGTATTCTAGACAATATTGGTTCCCATATTTAAAGTTTTTCCAGACTGGTGGAACTTGTTATAGAATGAACTCCATTAGCATGACATTTAAGAACTCAGGTGGTCATGCATTATAGAATGACTACAGTGGAAAGTCTCCTGAGACTTTTCAAGATCAAAAACCACTCCTCAATTCTGGTGATTCATATGGGGACAAGTGATACTAGCAGAAGAAATCTTTTCTTTAGTGGTGTGGAATCATAACAATTTAGAAAGCATTGCTAGGGAAGATGAAATTTGGTCAAGAAAGTGAAGCATTTAGGGATATAGATGGTAGTTTATATTACTGCTGAGGACTGAAACCAGAACTTTTCAGAAGAGAAAGGATAGATGGGAATTCAGTTGGCAAAGTTGGAGAGGGAAAACATTCAAGGCATATGTGGGGAAGTGCAAGGAAGGCATGTTTGCATCATGGAGTAGGTTCATTTTGACTAGAGTCTTTGGTATGTGGAAGGAAATGGCATAAGATAAGGCTATAGATTATGGAGAGGCCTGAATTTCAGACAAAGGAATTTGAGCTTTATTTAATAAGGAGTCACTGAAGATTTTTAAGCAAAGAAGTAACAATGGATAAGGATGATAAGTTGAGCAAGGGTTTAAAAGACAGATGAGGAAAGAGAATAGAGGCACCAAGACCTATTAGAACACTATTGTCATTTTCTACCTGGATAGAAATGAGAACTTGGATTACAGTGTTAGCAATGGAAATGTAGGGAACAGATGCTAGAGACACTTCAGAGGCAAAATTGACAGTAACCATTTGGATTTGAAAAATGTGTGAAGGGAAAGAGTAACAAAATAAAATCAAGATTTCAAATGACTGAAAAGAGCATGTATTAGATACTTACAATATTACAGCATTGGCACACTGTGGATATTAAAAACAAAAACAAAGGCAGTTTCTTATCCTCAAGTAGCTTACATTCTAATGAGGCAGACAGGACATATAAGAGTGTAGTGATTAGGAAGAAGTATGCTGAGTTGGCTCACTAAGATTTGAGATTATTAAATTTTCGTTATGAGTGTTTACATTTTGGAAGGACTGGGCAAAAAACACACTAAAATGATAATAAACCTAGGAAGGATTTCTTTCTTTCTTTGTTTCCTCCCTCCCTTCCCCCTTCCCTCAATCACTCCCTTCTCTCTTCCTTCCTCTCTTCCTCTTTTCCTCCTTACCCTCCTTCCCTTCCTTTCTACCCTACTCACACCTCCCCCTTTCTCCATCACTTCCTTCCTTCCTCCCTCCCACCCTCCTTTTCTTCCTTCTTCCTTCCTTTCTTTCCTTTCTTTCTTTCTCTCTTTCTTCCTTCCTTTCTTTCTCTTCCTTCCTTCTTTCCTTTCTCTTTCTTCCTTCCTCCCTTCTTCCTTGCTTCCTCTTTTCTTTCCTTCCTCTTCTTTTCTTTCTTTCTTACTCTCATCTCTCCCTGCCTCCCTTTCACCCTCCCTCCTTCCTTCCTTCTTTCCCTTTTCTTTCCTTCTTAAGTATACTTCGGAGGACAGATTATTGCATGTTTATGTAGGTATCCTCTCTACCTATGCATATCTCAATCCTTCCTCTTGCTTTTACATCTCCAGTTATTCTTGTCCATATTTTCCCATAAATTCTCCATAGAAAATTCATCCAAAGTCTTAAAGAAGGCTTTCTTCTTGTTCTTTCAAAGCCTTAGAGATATTAATGTAGTATTTGGGTTTCCCATTGATGATTTCACTCTTTAAACATTCATAGACCTTCTTTTTCAATCACATATCATGCTATCAATAATACTTTTTGGCCCCTTCTCTCTTTCTTAATCTATATAACTTCTGGTAATGCTTCTGCCTCCTTACTGTGCTTTAGTTTTTTGTAATTTTGGTTTCCTGAGCTCATAGTGTTCCAATGATTTGCAATGATGTTACATCAACAGAAGAATGCCAGTATTCATAAGCTTTTCCAGCAATCAGCAGTTTGAGATAACTGAAATTTCCTAAATGTTACATTAAAGTAACATGAAAATATGTTTTCTTCCTTTCCCCTGACAAATTGTCTACACTCCAGTTAACATTTTTTTTCTTTCAAATCAACCTATGCCTTTCTGCTTTTGCTCATAATGTTTCCCATGTTCATAACATTCTCTTAATTTTCTTCCTTTCCCCCAATCTCAAGTCTATTGAAGCCACCTAGCACTAATGCCATTTTCTCCATGAACACTTTGATCCTTCCCTGATCTGTCCCACTGAGAAATGGACTTTTCTTCATCTACTATTTACTGAATAATGAACTGGTAATGAACTGGTAGAGTGAAGGATGATGTTTATAATGTACATTTAATATAGTATTTTATGGTTTCCAAAGTTGGGTTAGGAGAAATATTATGTACTAAAGTCCTTTGAACCTATCATCTATTACAATCAATTCATATATATATATATGTGTATATATATATATTCTCATTGGATCTTTATATTGATCCTGTCACAGAATTAGGTAGTAAGAAGATTACCATTCCATTTTACAGATGAGAAAACTGAGGTTTGGATTCAGGAATATTAAATGATTAACTCCAAATCATACAGTTAGTGAATGGTAGGGGCAGACTAGCATACAGATCTTCTGATTCATAGCTCAGTAATTTTCCATTATAATCATCTTATTTTTGTTATTTTCTGATCAATAGTCCCCAAACTAACTTTAATGTGTAATCTCAGAAATCAAGGTTTTGTGTTCATAAAAAGCACCAGATGAGAGAATATGAATGATGATATACTTATTCATAACACTAGGAAACCAACTCAAAACTCACATCATACTGGACATGTTACAGTTCAATTATTCAGCAAATATGTATGGAGTACCTATTATGTGGCTGCCATAAATGATATACGAGATATGTTCCCTGCTTTATTTGGCTTAAAATCTAGATTGGAGGATGATATATACATACATAATTAAAATGAATTGTGAAAGAATAAAATTATGAAGACATTCTGATGAGGAACAGAAGAACTTGTTTGAAAAAAAAAACAATGTAGACACACAAGGAACTCATCAAATTACTTAGACTTTTTTTAAAGATCGGCACAAAAGATGGAGGGTAGATAGGTGGCACAATGGATAGAGTTCCTGGAATGAAGAAAACACTTCTTAAACTCAAATCTGACCTCAAACACTAACTAGTTGAGTGACTCTGGGCGAGTCACTTAATCCTGTTTGCCTCAGTTTCCTCATCTTTAAAATGAGCTGGAGAAGGAAACTGCAAACCACTCCAGAATCTTTGCCAAGAAAACCTCAAATAGGTTCACAAAGAGTTGAACATGAGTAAAATGACTTAAGAACAACAAAGCAAAATATGGAGTACTAGTTGAAGAATGACTACAAAGGCATGTCACAGTTCTGCAGGAATAGTGTGAGAGTACTCAAAATGAACTATGTATGATAAGGAAAACTAAGGACAAACAAAGCTTTTATATTTTAAAAAGGTGATTAGTGAAAAGAAGAGCAGAGAAAGGATAATAACTACTGTATAGGATAGACAGGTCAATAATAACAGATGTTAACTTATTGTCCATCTTTTTTTTCCTCTTCAATAGAATGGTTCTTGAAATGAAAAAGGCAAAGCAAAAAAGTCTAATAGTGAATTGTTACTTAAATATGGAGATAGTAGGAAGAGAATACCTAAATGAATTTGATGATTTCGAGACCTAGGCCTAGATAAACTTATCCTTGGTCAGGGGTTTCCAACTTCTTTTGGTCTCCACAATGCCTGCCTTTCAGTAAACCTTCAATATTAAAAGAAATAAATTCCAGAGTTTACCTTACATATACATTTAAGAAAAACAGACTAATTTTAATAGGATAATGTAGAGATTTATTAAATATTCTCCATATACCCTTGACATACTTTTTGTACTTTATGGGAATAAACATGGTTATTCTAGATATTAAATTAAATGACAGCTGGGATTGATGAGAACAGAAGAAATATATGTGCCATGGGATTGGGCAAGAGTTATTCTAATTTAAGAGTGGAACCTGCATATTACAAGCCAGTGAGCTTAACTTCTGCCAGAACTCATAGAATCACAGAATTTGAGAACTGGAAAGGATGCTAGTGGCTACCTAAATGTAGACTATACACAAAAAGAATTATCTCCCTCTAGTACATATTACAAGTGGTCATCTAGTCTCTAGATGAGGCAGTTAGGTAGTGTAGTAGAGAGAATGCTGGGACTGGAGTCAGGAAGATTTGAGTTCATAATTGGTCTCAGATACTGATAACTCTGTGACCTTCAACTAGTCATTTAACTTGTTTACTTCAGTTTCATCATTTGTCAAAATGGGGATAGTTGATTGCATCCATCTCCTAGGGTTGTGGTAAGGATCAAATGAAATTTTTGTAAAATTCTTGACCCTTAATAGGTGATACATAAATGCTTTTCCCCTTCCCTTTTAATCTGGAGAAGAAAGGTAGACTAACTCTATAAACTTATCTTGAAGGGAACACTGTCATATAAAGGAAAGATTAGATCTAGGCAGCAGAATTAGGAATAGTGTATGAAAGCTACAAAGAGACAAAAACTTGATTTCACAAAAACCTTTTTTACACTTAGAGCTACTCAAGTGTATATCCAGTTGCCTTGGGAAGGAGGGATGAGCCATCTTCATTTGGATATCTTCAATTCAAACAAAGGCTAGGGTAGAACTTGACAATACAGTGTAGAAGGAATTATTGCTCTTGCGGCAGGGCCAGACAACATAATGTTTGAAGTACCTTCCAATTTTCAGATTTTGTAAGTGGCATGGAGTTGGGACAGGAAATAAAGACCATAAGAAGTCAGAGGAGGGGTGATCATTAAAGACTGCATGGAATAATTAAGTTGGGACTAATATAAAGTATAAACTATCCCTTTTGATCAGAACAATGTATGTCTTATTTGTCTTTCTAGTGCCCAGAACAGAAATATGTGTATAATTATTATCTGATTATTATCTAAGAATATTATCTGATAACTCTGTCTCTATCCCCTCCATACAAAAATGCAGCTTTAGACAATTGTGTTTTTCATTTGTGGCTGATAGGGAAAATGCTTTGGCTCATAATGGTGTAAACCATTCTTTAGTAGACTTGGAGTAGTGAATACACCAAACTCTTCTTACAATCATCAGGAGAGTATCAAGCAATTAGTGAATACACAGTATTTATTTATAATGCCTCAAAGGGCTGTTGATCAAAAAAAAAAAAAGCGCTTAGCACAGTGTCTGACACACAATAAGGGTTTAATAAATGCTTGTTCCCTTCCCTTCCTCCTGGTCTACCACTGTATTTTAACCAGGACCATAATAGAAAAAGAAAGGTAATATGGTGTAGTAGTGTATAGAGAACTGGCCTCAAAGTTCAGTATGGCCAAGTATGGATTTTTTACATTTACTGTCCTTGTGATCCTTGACAAGTATTCAAGGTCAGAAATGTCAAGCATGTTACTCAATACTCCCCAGTACAGCTGGAATCAGATTAAAATTGAATAGGGAAAGATTTAAAAATAAAACTGCAATAAGACATACATAACATTACACTTTAAAACTGTCAATATGTAGCCCACAGGGACCCTTATGTATGAATTAGAGGCCTCCATTCCTAGTTCTGACACCAGAGTTCTTCACATCTGTCTAACACTTATTCGCAGAGAATGTCCTCCAGTTTTGTAAGGGGGAGTTTTCTCACCTTTGGGGAACCCTAAGTCAACGAAATCACAGGTTCAATCCCTATTTCATAAGGGGAAAAATGGTCACATAGACCCAAGTGATGGTCTAACTGCACCACTCCTCATTTAATATGTGCTCAGTTCAATTTTGTAGACAATCCTTCAAAACAATTTGTCTTCTTCCTTTCCTTTTGCAAGCATTTCTTTTAAGTTTACTGCTTGGATCTAGAAGGTGGATGGGTGTGTCTTCCCTTACAGAAACTCTAGAAGTTCTCCTTAAGGCAGATCACAACATTTCGCTGGATCTGTCCCTGTTTATTTCCCATTATGGTTCAGGAAGCGCCAGAGACTTTTTTTTTTTTGGGGGGGGGGGAAATCCCTGGTTACTAAGAACACAAAATCACTCATTCTAGGTGTCTTGCTTTGACTACCCCTCAACCATATGGAGGTGACAGCTAACATGAATCCCAGCGCTTTTCAAAGAAATCGCAAAAGGATTGGGGATGGGGTAGGGATCCCTCTCTCTGTTGGGTCTTTGTGTTGGGGCTAGGGGGAAGAGAAAGCAAAGTGCCGGTTCCCCCCCCCCCATTCCTTCCCTATTCTGAAAAATGCAACCCAGAGGCTGGGGGGCAGCGCACGGTCCCCAGTCGTCCCCGCCCTCCATTCTCTCAGCGGGAGGGTGGGTTGGCGCGTGCCGCAGGGAAGCCGCCCAGGTCCTGGACAGAGGCATCTGAGGCTACGCCCTGAGTCCCCCGGGACCCCTTGTTCCCCCGCACCTGGCACTATTACTCCCCAGGTCCTAGCCGCAGGTGAGACAGCAGCCGCCCTCTCTGCCATCAGAGCCACTGCCACCGCCGCGTGGCGGTGGCTGAGGCTGCTGCGGCAGTAGGTGTGTAGGGATGATCTCACTCGCCCACTCCGCGCCAGGAGGAGGAGGAGCAGGAGCGGGAGGAAGCCCAACTTCCGGGTAGTAGGGCGGCAAAGAACCGGCATCTTTCTTTTCCTACCCCCCTGGACAGCCCCCTCCTCTCGTTTTCCCCCTTCTCGTCCCTTTGCCTTCCCTCTGCTCCCTGCCGCCGACATGAACAGCTCCGATGAGGAGAAGCAGCTGCAGCTTATCACCAGCCTGAAGGAGCAAGGTGAGGGGGCCACCCGCGGGGAGGGGGCGGTGGCTGCTGCTGCAGCTGCCCACCAAGGGGGGGGGGAGGGGGGAGGTAGGGCGGGAGAGCGCGGGAACGCCCTACCCTGGGCAGGTGGAAGCCGGAGTGGGCGGTAGACTGCCTTCTCCCCTTATCCCAGGCCTTTTGCCGGGGAAGGACGCTCAGAACCCACAGCCTTGATCTCTGCGCTCCTATTTCCAAGGCCGGGGACTAAGGGTTTCAAATCTCTGTAATCCAGAAAAATGCACAGCGCTGGGGAGGTGTCCGGAGGTGGGGGTGGGGTGGGCAGGGGCCCGAGCTGAGGTGGGTTGGGCGGGACAAAGACACGAAAACACGTGGCGCGTGTTTGCCCGCTGCCCGGCATTGGTATGGGCAGCGAGAATACGTTTGGGTGAATGTTACCTCTCTTTCCGAGCCCTCGCCGAACCCCACCCTCTGATTACCAGGGGCGCCCAGGCCTGTCAGATTTTTCCTAGTCCTTTCCATCTTTTTCAATTCTGGCTTGAACTGGTTTCCATACTCTCCCCCTCCCCCACCCCCTCATTTCAAAGCTAGGTCACATTTTCCCGGCCAAAAGGTGTTTTATCACTTTCCATTTTTAGCTACATATTAGACCGTAGGTCTACCCTAAAGCTATGTGGAAATCTCTGCTTTTAGCTAGGTCAGTACCTGATGTCAGAGTATGTGAATTTACTTATCTCTGCATACTATTTATTGGATTTTGACCACTTTCTCTTAAAGATGAAAAAAAAATTCAAAATAATCAAATGTTATTTTAAATTAAAGTTGTCACTCAATGAAGTTCATACTATATACCCCTTCTCCTCCCACCCCAGGATGGCCTGTGTAAGTGATTTCCAAGAAAAAATAATGCAAATTCAAGAAATGAGAATTTATAGCCATGTACATTTTTTCCTAGATGACATTAACTGGGGTGCCAGATCTATTCCCTCACTTCCTCACTGAATCCTTCACTGGCTGTGTCCTTGGATAATCTCTCTAGGTATCAATTGCCTCATTGATAAAATTGGAATACTACTAGTTTATTTCCTTGAAGGCCTAGGATTGAACTAAATTGCTTGTTGAGGTTCTTACAACTATGGAAACTGGGAATGACTCTATAAACCATATAGGTAATAATTGAAAAATATGGGGTAGGGTTACAAAAGCTTAGTGTTTCTCATGTTTAATCACTTAAGTAAGATTAATAGGCTATCTCAACTTGTTTTATAGATTGGTGAGGATGGATGGATAAATAGATGAATGAATGAGTCATTGAATGGATGAATGAGTGAATGAATGAAAAAGCATTTAAATCTTATGTGGAAGCATCTATAGTATAGTACTCTTATAGTAAGGTGTAGGAATAAAAATAGGAAAAGCAAGACAGTGTCCTCAAGGAACTTACATTCTGATAATGGAAGACAGCACATATACTTGAGGGATTTCCAGGAAAGTTACTGGGTTGGTGAGTAGGAACATAGAGCAACTAATTGTTATACCTTTTTCATGTAGGAAGTATCCATGATTTCTTTCTAGGTAACTTAGTTTTGGGGAGTTGTCTTAGATTCAGAGAGGCTGAAGGAATTTCCCAGGGTCACATATGTTGAAGGAAGCATTTGAAATCAGGTCTTCCTGACTCAAGTTCCCACACTTTATTTTACGCACACACAAAGACACACACAGAGTTTTTTGAATCTGAAAAAACAACTTAATAGATTGCTGTTCCCTAGATCCCTGCTTTTTATGACTCCAGCTCTTTTAATAGTCACATCTGAAGATAAGTCCTAGGCTTTTTACTTTTACTTTTGGAATTCATTGTCATTTATTTACATATTTGACAAATATTTATCAAGTGCCTCTTTTGTGCCATTTGTTGTACAAAACTATGGAGTGGCAGACTATGATTTTATGAAGAAGGCAGGAAATATGCCTTCCTAATTGTGATTTTCTCATTCAAGGTAGTAGCATAGTCAAGTAAGGGCAAATTTTGCTGTAGATAATCCACAGTATTTTGCTAAACAACACAGTGCTAGGCACATAATATTGGAATGAAAACAACCTAGACTATTAAATTTGAAAATGATCTTAGAATTTAAAGATTATAGGACCAAGAGCTGGAAGAGGCATCAGAGATTATTAGTCAAATCACTTCATTTTGTAAGAGGAAATATTCTTAAAGAAGCCAAGTCACTTGAACAAGGACAACTCAGTTTACCACTAAGTAAAACTAGGCCTGGAAAATGATTTCTTGACTGGTGAAGTCACTGGTCTTTCTACTTCCCTAGTGCACAGTGAAGTTGGGGAACATGTATACTTGTTACTAATTCCATGTGTCCCTCCACTTAGCATTTTGATAAAAGTCATGAATCATTTTAGGGCCTTGTTTCCTCATCTCTAAAATGAAGTACATATATAAGATGATCTCTCAGGTTCCCTTCAGTTGCAGAATATTATGGTTCTCCTTTAAAGTTCAATTTACAAGTCTGGCCAATATTATCAGATTAATGATTTAATCATCAGTTCTTTTCTTCATGAAGCCTCTTGGGATGTCATTTAGATACTTCTTATACCCTACCACCTTAGAACTGACCATTTATTAACTGAGGATAAGGACCTTCATTATACAGCACATAATAATCATGGAGGTCTTCTTTTAATGGGTCATCACAATTGCATGAGTTTGCATTATCCATCTCTTTCCTTCTGGTCTTCCAAACTTACCTTCTTTCCCTTCTTGCTTCCCTCCTTCCTTCATTCCTTCCCTTTCTTCCTTCCCTCTTTTTCTCCCTCCATCCCTTTATTACTTCCTCCCTCCCATCCTCTCTCCCTCCCTCCCTCTCTTACTCTTTCTTCCCTTCCTTCCTCCCTCCTTCCCTCTCTCCCTTTCTCCCTATCTCCTTTCCTTTCTCCCTTATTCTCTCCCTTTCTCTCTTCTTCCTTCCCTCACTTTCTCCCTTTTGCCTTCTCTCCTCCCTTCCTCTTTCCCTTTCTCCCTTTCTCCTTCCCTCCTTTCCTCTTTCCCTTCCCCCTTCCCTCCCTCCCTCTTTCCCTTCCTCCCTCTTTCCCTTCCTCCTTCCCTCTCTCCCTTCTCTTTCTCCTTCCTCTCCCTTCTTCCTTCCTTCCCTCCCTCTCTCCCTTTCTCCTTCCTTTCTTCCCTCCCTTCCTCCCCCTCTGCCTCTCTCTTTCCCTCCCTTCCTTCTTCCTTCCATTCCTTCTTTCCTTCCTCTCTCCCTCCCTCCCTCTCTCCCTTCCTCCCTCTTTCCTTTCCTCCCTCCTCCTTCCTTACTTCCTTCCTGCCTTCTTTTTTTCTTTGCTTCTTTTCTTCCTTCCTCCCTCCCTCCCTTCCTTCCTTCCTCCTTTCTTTCTTTCCTTCTTTCCTTCCTCCTTTCCTTCCTCCCTCCCTCCCTTCCTTCTTTTCTTCTTCTCTTCCTTCCTCCCTCCCTCCCTTCCTTTCTTCTTCCTTCCTTCTCTCCCTTCCTCTCTCCCTCTTTCCCTTCC
This sequence comes from Myrmecobius fasciatus, assembly GCA_023553655.1. Taxonomy (NCBI): domain Eukaryota; kingdom Metazoa; phylum Chordata; class Mammalia; order Dasyuromorphia; family Myrmecobiidae; genus Myrmecobius; species Myrmecobius fasciatus. The sequence continues at coordinate 61,737 of JAJPUD010000451.1, read as the reverse complement.
TCTTCCCTCCCTTCCCCTCTACTTTCTTTCTCTCCTTCCTTCCATTTTTCTACCAATACAGTTGTGAATATTCCATAGTTTTCAGTCTTAGAATGCTGCCCAGGATACTGAAATATTTGGTAACTTGCCTAGGATCACATACAAATTAGACATGTCCTCCTGACTGACTCCAGATCTATGCCACAGTGTCTCTTGTTTTCAGATTAAAGATTTATAAATGTGTGAGATGAGCCATCATCTATTTTGAACTCATAACAGAAAAATAAAAAGTCCGTTAATTGGCACTTAACAAAGGTCCTATTGACCAAGGCCACCTCCAAAGGTCATGGAGTGGCAAGGATACTTTTTGAAACCTGACTCTCTTGAAATGTATATCTACTTTTGAATTGTTCATACCTTCAGTCATTCAGGCATTGAGACCTTTTAATACAGAGCATAATTTTTTAATCCAATTCCAGGAGTATAAATAGCAGGGGTGGGTTTAGTTCAGAGCTAAGTGATGATAGGCAACTCGATTTCATTAATTTTTCAGTGACATTTAACCTTATTGTTTGAGAAGCTATGGTTTTAAGATAGAAAAGGTGGGGGTTGAAGAGGTAATTTGATGAACGCTCAAAGGTGTAATGGAAAAAGCATAGAATTAGAATTAAGAGACCCAGTTTGGGTCCTGATTCTGTTCCTTTTAATTGTTTCAATTTACTAGATTTTTTTTTTTTGCTCTTGATTCTCATATCCATTTTCTATCTTTCTCCACTTTGTATTCACAAATGTGATAAACATTTTATTTGTGCTTTGCTGTGTCGCTTTGAACAAGTCATTTCAGAATTGAAAGGGATTTCAGAGATAATTATATCCAGCTCCCACCTGAAAGTGTTGTGATTGTTGCTGTTCAGTCATTTTTAATTGTGCGTCTGACCCATTGTAGCCCCATTTGGGGTTTTCTTGGTAGACACTGCAATGGTTTGCTATTTCCTTCTTCAGCTCATTTTACAGAAGAGTAAACTGAGGTGATCAGAGTTAAGTATCTTGCCCAAGGTAATGCAGCTAATAAGTGTCCGAGGTCACATTTGAACTCAGGAAGATCAATCTTTGTGTGTCCAGGTCTGGCATTCTGTCCCTTGTGCCACTCAGATGCTTCAACCTGAAAAATGAATCCCTGCAAGAACGTCCTTAACAAGGGATCATATTTCTTCAGCTTAAAGACTTTTAGCGCCTGGGAATACACTACCCCAAGAATTACTGATTCTATTTTTTGAAAGTTCATATTATTAAAAATCTGATCTGTTTTTGAGCCCAAATTTGACATCTTGTAACTTTTTACCCATTGGCCTGGTTCTTTCCAAGGCCACGGATAACAAGTTGAATCTTTCTTTTATGTGATAGTTTCTTCATATTTGAAAAGATACTATGAATATATCTCTAGACTTTTCTAGGCTAAACATCTGTAATTTCCTCAGTGGTCTTAGGTTGGTATGATCTCAAGGTCCATCATCATTCTGGACCTTCACTAGGTTGTGAATGCCCTTACCAAAGTATAATTCCGTAAAATGGGTATAATACTTCAGATGTAGCTTCACTATGACAGCGCAATGGAGCCATCATATTTCTTCTGGATTCTATTTTTCTATTAATACAGTATAATTGAATTAGGATTTTACTTTGGTTTTTATTTTTGAGGATACCATGTTTCACTGTTTATTCAGGCCATTAAAATGCCTGGGTCTCTTTCATATGAATTTCTTTTTATTCACTTCTCTAACATCCCATACTTGTATAGTTGATAATTTTAATCTAAATGCAGGAATTTACATTTATCTTGCTAGAAGCTGATTAGTCTGACTTGTAGCCAGATCTTAACCTTTTCTTAATTAGCTACCCTTTCCTACTTTGTGTCATATATAAATTTTAGAAGTCTTCATCTAAATTATGGCTAAAAATGTTTATATGCACAGGGCCAAGGACTCTGTGGTGCTGTACTAGACACTTCCAACTAGGTTGACATTAGTCCAATAATCAACCCAAACCATTTTGTGTTGGATGAGGTTAAAAGTCTCTTGAAGTTCTAAGATTCCACATTCTGTTTTTTTTAATTACATTTTTAATAAACAAAAATCTGTTTTCTCTCCCATTCTCACTGGAAAGGAAAAAACTAAAATAAAGTTTTGCAAAAAGTATGCTTAGTCAAACAAAACAAATTCTTTCACAGTCCATACCCCAAAGACATGTTTTCATCTGGATCCTCAATCTATCATTGCTTTGTTTAGAGATGGGCAATATTCTTCATCATTAGTCCTCTAGAATTATAGTTATTGCCTTGATCAGAGGCCTTAAGTATTTCAGACTTGTTTATCTTTTCATTATTATTATATAAATCATTCTTCTTTTTGTACTCACTTCAGTCTTCATTAGTTCATACAAGTCTTTCCAGGTTTGTCTGAAACTATTTCTTTTGTCATTTCTTAGGTCATATTCCATTATATTTATATACCATGATTGGTCAGTCCATTCCATAGTTGGTGGGCATTTTTTTACATTCCATTTCTTTGACACTATAAAAATAGCTGCCATAAGTATTTTTATACATGTTGGCCCTTTTTCCCCTTCTTTGAACTTTTTGGGGCCTCATAGTCAATGGTTTTGCCTAGTGTGGTAACTTCTGGGGTCTAGTTCCAAATTGGTTTCCTCTATATTCTGGGTTTGCTCAAGCTAATCAGGGAATACTGAGATTTGAAAGTAGCCAATAGTGAGTGTTATTTTGGGCTATCAATATTTTGTCCCTTGTCTCTTCTGTAAAGAACATTTCACTATCAAATAAACTGTGTATCCTTTTAAAATTAGAATTAAACCCTAAAGTGAGGATCATATTTACCTCACCCACTCATATGACAAATTTTACCCTGAAACTTCGTCAATTCACGTATAGTGACATTTTTAAAAATGAAAAGCAACAACAAATTAGTGTTCATAACTATCTAGTTTTAATTCCTAAACAAGGTGCCAAGGATACAAAAATCAATCATTTAAAGAACTAACAATCTACTTAAAATAATATATACAGTGTTATATCATTTAAATAAAGGTACTTTTGAAGAAAGTAATGAAATATGATGCCTATACTTGTCAAAATATGAACAGTCTAATTTATACTTTCTATTCCCTGGGTTCTATGCTTTTAAATGACACCTACTCCAACTATTGAATTACTTGAAAAATTCCACTGCTTTTATCAAATGGCACAATTATCTATATTATATTTTTTTTAGAAAGTTATACTATGTACCTCTTAAAAATTGGAAGTCAGTGTGATTATGCTCAAGAAGATATTGAGTTAATTTTCTTTTTTTTGAACTTCATTTTATTAAAGCAATAGATATCTTTAATAATACAGAGAAATACCATCTTTGGATAATATCTTGAGCACATCCCTTATTTCTTGAAGTGCATGTTTCTATTTAAAAAAATGACAGTATTCTGTGTCAACCCCTGCCTTACCAGACATCCCTGTCAGAAAAAGAACATTGTTCTGAATTGCAATTCCTTGACCCTAAATAAATGCTTTACTTTATTTACTTATCATTTAGTTGGTCTAAGTTTTTTCCATGTATGACTACTGTTTTAATATTATAGACTTGGTGTAGTCCTTGATGAGATTTATGATTTTTCATGTAAATCAATGAATTTATAGAAATTCATGAAACTTTATTGCCTGATGAATATAAAAATACCATGTTATTATCAACATATGGATCAATATTTTGATGGGAAAAGTTACCACTTGTGGACAGAGAAGGCCTGTTAGGAGATTGTTTAGTGTTGATCATTCTTTGTATAAAAGTGGGTTCCTCTAAAGTTGAAATTTGAAAAAGACATCATTTGCCTTTAAAACAAAACAAAATATTTTTATTTTTAGTGCCACAAGATTATTTAGCTAGCTAATGGGTACAGTCTTAATAAAAACTCAAGCAAATTCTTACTTGGTTATTACGTTGACTCAGAACAGTTGGTGTTCACAGGAGAAAGAGAAAAGGACTTCATTACAAAGTCATCATTGAATTTAGCTTTATGTTGACTATACCAGTTATGAAAGCCTTATTTTTGCTTCAAAATTGAATTCATCTGAAGTGAAACAATGGAAAGACATTATAAATTATGTTTTAGGAGTCATACCCTGGCCCCAGAAGCAATCTAATCATGGCTATCCTCTTGACTTGAGAAAATATATTAGGTGAATGATTTTATTACAATGTTCACTTGGATTAACTTTGTCCAGGACTGGATAGCAAAATAATATAAATATTCTGTAAAGTTTTCCATTGTAATAAAATCTAAAAGTATGTTCATACGTTGCATTTCAGAAACAAGCCATAATTACTTGTTTATCTTATTTCAGAGATATGTTATGGCATCTCTTATCAGTTATTCTATAACATGGTTTCTGTATGTAAACTAGATTGATGCTGAGCTGTATTATTATGCAGTTATTTTGATAATCTGGTAGGGCTTGCAACAGTGAGCCTGAATCTCTTTTTCTGAACTGTCATTTACCCCCAAATGGGTCTTTAAATGTAAGTAAATACAAATGCCAAGTGGTTTTAGTAGAGTTTGAAACAGACTTATAGACTCTATGATGTAGCTATGTACTGCCAAATGAATTAGAATCCATTGTTAGAGCAATCCGGGTAACATGGTGGATAGTGCGAGACTTGTGAGTCAGGAGAACCTGAGTTTGAATTCTACCTGAGCTACTTAATAGTGACTCTGAATATGACTGAACAAGTCACTTAACATCTTTCTGCCTTGGTTTCCTCATTATAAAATGGGGATAATTCCTCATTATAAAATGGGGATAATTCCTCGTTATAAAATGTCACTAACTCCTAGAGTTGTTGTGAAGATCAAATGAGATAATTTATAAAGTGCTTTGCAAACCTTAAAGCTTAATATCAATGGTAGTTATTGTTGTTATTATTAATAGTATTAGTAATAGTAGTAAAAAATAAAAATAATAAAGTGATACCTAACATTTATATGGCATTTTGATGGTATTATTTACAATGAAAATTTAATTTGGTCATCAAATCTAATTTTCTTGTGACTTTTATCCTCTGAAACTAAGAGATTAATTTGAGTTCATTTTAGGAGTTCGTTGGGGCTACATAGCCTATTTTTGTGCTACTTATGAGAGAAAGCATATTGACATATGGTTTAGTAAATTTTTAAGTTTTATTTCAAAAACTAGCTTTGCTACTTACTACCTTATGATAGGGGCATCTCATTTTCCCCATGTGCAAAGCTCTTCTTAGCTTTAGATCTTGTGATTACTATTTTAATCTGTATAATATCACTTTTCTAAACTGGAAAAAAAATAACATGGATAGTTAAACATTAGAATCATTTTGAAAATTTTTAGTTACCCAATTTTTGGTTATTTTATTTAGTTAAATTGGAGAGCCTTGCCTATACTTTATTGATGGTACTTCATTATTATTAGAACAAGTTACTGTGTACTTCCCAGAGAACCACTGAATTTCACAGTTGCCATTAATTTCTTTCCATATGTGATTTCAGTGTGTCACCTTTGTTATTTGATCGGTTATTCTAGTAGTGTTTTCTCTCTGCCTCCCTAATGCTTTAATTAACAAGGTAGGTATAAATAGCTCTTCTTTCTTTAGTTCTGCCTTTAAGTGCAGAACTCATTGGTATCTGTGCAGAAAGGAATAGTGTCCTAATTGAACAGAGTCTTTTATGACTAAAGTCCTTATTCACCATTAGGGAAAGGGGAAAAAATCATTTCCTTCTTATACCATTGTTAAGAGGTGTTTCTGTATTTTGTCATTTTCAGATGTGTATGTGTATATATATATATATATATGTACATATATATATACACACACACACAGACACATACTCGTGTGTGTGTGTGTGTGCATGTGTGTATACATATATATGATGATTATATAAAAATTCACTTTAGAACATCTCATTAGACAGTGAATTTCAGGTTATATTTAATGGCCATAAAAGCTTTATTTTTTTCTTAGATTTTCTCATCATAAAACATAAAGGATGGAGAAATGGATAGTCTTTTAATATTCTCTGGCCAAGTCTTGTGGATAGAGTTAACCCAATCAATGAAACAGTGTGGTCTAAGTAGGAAGAGAGCTTTGAGTCAGGAGATCTGTTTACTAGTCTTGGCCAGATTGTTATAAGTATATAATGAACTAATATGTTTGGACCTTGCACAGGAAATGTAGAAGTATTATTTAAATAACAACTGAACTATTTAATTACTGTCTCAATGTCCTAAGTCATATCCATTGTAAATTAGGGTGAGTACTTAATGATCTCTATGCTCTAAAATTTCTCAATTTCCATGAGAGGATTTATAACAAAGAAAACTTTTCCTTAGTGTTACTGAGTATTGGGGAATAAAGAACCATCTTTGCCCTTAAATCATATTTTCCTTATTTTCTTTAGTTTTCTTTTATATAGTTTAACTCTTCTTCCCCCTTCTTTGGACACTAAATGTCAATAGTCTCAATAAATATTTATTAAACACCTACTATATGGCAGGTACTATGCTAATTATTGAGGATACAAAAAGGAAGCAAAAAACAATCCCTCCCTTCAAGGAGCTCACGTTGTAATGGGAGAGAGACAAGAAGCAAAAAAATATGTATAAACAACAGGCTGTATAGGAAATAATTAACAGAAGCAAAGCATTAGTATTAAGAGAGGCTGGGGAAGGCTTCCTTTATAAAGCAGGATTTTATTTAGGATTTAAAGGAAGCTGGGAAGTCTAGTTGAATTTAGGTTTTTTCTCTATTCTTTTATCTTAGATATGTTTCCACTTTCATTTGTGACACTTCACTTTCTTTGCTTTTCTATTTTTCATTGACTTCTCCCAGAACTTCTTCCTCATAATTAAAACAATGTCACCCACCACAAATAAAAGAGAGAGAGAGAAAGAGAGAAAGAAAAGATATAAAAGAACAGAGAAAGAAAGAGAAGCCAGGAGAAAGAGAAAGTAGAGAGAGAAAAGAGAAAAGCAGGAAAAAGGAGAGATTAAGGTAGTGGAAGGAGAAAAAGAGAGATAAAGAGTTGAGAGATGAGAAAGGAAGAGAGAAGAGAGATGAGGGGAAAGGGAGAGAGAGAGAAGGAAAGAAGAGAGAATTTTTTTAGATAGATTAGACTTCATGGTCTTAAGCTTGTTGTAGCTATGAAGAATAATTCAAAACATAATTAGGAATTTTTTTTAATGGACATTGCCTGCCTATCCACCTCCCCTCCTCATAATTTCCTTCCCTCACCCTTTCAGCTCTTGTTTTCCCTGCTTCCTCTTCATGCCCACAAGCTTAAAAAAAGTTGCATGAGTCATTTACAAGAAAATATGTTTTCACCTGATTTCCATTAAGATACCGTAGGTGAAGGGTTCTTAATTAATGTTTTCCATAAAGATCTAGTAATTGAGGGAATCAACAGTGTTCCATCTGGGTGCTATCAGCCATATAATGGGAAGAATAGTATTAGTGTGATAAAGAAGGCCTTCAAAGCATCTATCAGATGTGTTAAATAGGAGGGGGAAAAACCATGAGACCATGGTTTTATTGTGCTTTTATTATGGCTTGCATAACCACAGACTAGGCCACCAGGAACGATATACTAAATAAATTTTGACTTTCCAATTTAATCTACAGCCACTTTTGAATACTAAGTTATCAGCCTATAGTTTCTTTATTTCTGTTTTCTTTTATTTTTAAATACTAAAATGAAATACTAGAATCAGAATTGTTCTGAAGTAGGTACCAAATAAATGTAGTTGCTCCCATTTAACAATGGAGGAAAACCCAGAGAAATTAAAAGGTTTGTCACATGGCTAGTAAGTAATGGATCCAACACTTGAACCCAGGTTTTGCTGGTTATGATCTAAGTTTAGCACCCTTCCCATTTTGCCAGACTAAACCTAACATAATGTACTAATTGTTACTAAAGAGCTTTAGCATTCCTTATTTTTTTATTACTGTTTTTTTGATAAAGACACCTCATCAGTTTGAAAGTCACCTTGTTTAGCTGACTGCTTCATAAAGTAAACTTTGGGGAAAATGGCCTTTTTATTCTTTATAGGGAGAGAAAATAAGGAAAGAAAGATGGAGGGCTTGTGTTTACTGTAGATTCTATCATGGTTTAAAGGTTTCTGCTGGTTGGGGGTTTGCTTTACAATATTTTAAATTTTAATTATTTACATAACCATGTCAAAGTAGGAACTTATAACTTTAGATTGTTGCTATATGAAACTAAGATTATTTCTCACCAATAAATTGTTGCATTTTGAATAAGAGGACCTGAGTTCAAATCTCAGTTCTGTCTCTTACTCCTACCTTAACCTTCTGGGCTTCAGTTTCTTTATCTTTAAAAGGGAGGTGCTTGGGATGAGAGTGGATAAAATGATCTGTGAGGTCCTTTCAGGCTCTAGATCTGTATTCCTATGAGCTATTCTCAGATTTCTTTTACCTCTGATAGTTGGAAGCAACCTCAAGCACTAATGGCAAACAAAGGTTCAGGTAATCGATAGTATTGAAAAGCTAGGGGGTTTTGTTATTGCTGTTGCTACTGTTATTACTTTTTTTTTTTTTAAACTTGTCTCCTTATTTTGGCTTTCGTGGAAGTATTTGCTATTTCTCTACCTTGCAGATTTTTTTCCATGTAGATCCTATTTAAAATATTTTTAAAAGGTCTGAATTGCCTTGAGATTTTTCAGTAGATCAGGAAAGTCACTAGTATTAATCAAGTGTTGAAATCCTGGGATTTGTTGCTAGTAGTAGAATGAATTGGGAAGCGGTTAATCATTAGGTTAAATCATTTTCAGAAGCCCTACTTTTGATATGCTTAAATAGAATGCTACATGTGGAAGGGACCTCAGAGACAATCTTTTCTAATTTTCTCATTTTACAGATGATGAAATTGAGGTTGGAGAAGGGGGATAATTTGTTCACTTCTGTAACAATTGGTCTCACTCATTCTCTTCCTTTTGACTCCCCAATGTTTCCCTTCTCTCTTTTTCTAATTTAAAAACCTGTACTTTTGATACAGGACATAGATTTGGTCTTTGTAAGTTTGTTAAACTTTGATTTCTTTGACTTTCTTGGTGCGTTTATCAATTAGCATGTGTTCTGAAATAAAAGTAATTATGGGAATACTAAAGAAGCCAAAATCTTTGGTATGAATCACCCTTGTTAGAGTGATGTTTTTGTATTGTTCATTTGAGAGCAATTAATATGCTGTGGGTTGCAACTGAATTTTAATATATAATCAAATACTAATTTGAGTGTTTGAGGTGTTAAACTTAGTTAAAAGTGGGCAGTCCTTTTTTAAGTATATAGAAGTCTTTGTAAAACCTATGAGTCACTTTTTTGACTTGATAAATAAAGTTTAATGAATAGAATATAATCTTGTTTGATAATTGAGGATGTTGCAATGGCCAAGGGTCATGATTTGGAACTGAATTTTCAGTATGTAGAACTGAAGGTACAAGGGATTGGGCTAAATTTATGCTCATCTGATTTAATTATTTTGAGAATAATTGTTGTTTTGTGACTTTTCCTCCTTGAAAATTGTCTCTTCTTCCTAAAAATGGAGTGGTTGGGGAAAATCCAGATATCTGAAAGTTCCGACCTTCTGAGTTTAGATAAATCAACATTTTAATTTAATAAGCTTGATTATTTTTCATTTCTTAGTGTTATAATGTTGTTTTTCTTTTTCTCTTACAGCAATTGGTGAATATGAAGATCTTAAAGCTGAAAACAAGAAAACAAAAGAGAAGGTTTGTCATTTGTAATATCTGGTGATTTTAAAATATTCTTTTTTTCATTTCTAATTCTGCTTCTTCATCTTTTCAAAAATTTGGGTTGCAACACTCATTGTTGTGTTACCTATTTCAGCTTATAGTGAATGAGAGTAGTTTTTTTTTTCTATTTTTCAGTGTTTTTCAAACTGAATGTCAACTACAGGCACCAGATGGTAAAGAATAGCAGACATGTCACACAATATGTGTATTCTGTGATATTAACTACATGATGCAAATGTGTAGCATAGTACATGAGCCTGAAGAAATGTGCTTTCTTTCAATAACTAGATCGTACTTGTTAGAGGTGAACATTAAGTCCCCAGAGACTAAAGCTTTAGGACTTTGTTCTAAATACTGGAGGAAACTTTTCTGTACTCTTTCTGTAGGTACTTAGAATAAATGACTCCAGAAGTCTTTTCTGTTTCTGCTTATTCTGAATGTAGTAATTGTAAATCTGTAACTTAAAAAATTGCTTGGCACAAAATGGAAATTGGAAGCTTTGTGCAAGAGGTTTTTATTATTGGCTTTTATACAGTTGAAAAATAATTTTCTTTTACTTACTCCCATAGATTGTCTCTTTGATGATTGTGAACATGTGTTAACAAATTTTTTTTTTCCTTGAAATAACACAAGATGACAGATAGGGAAGTAGTATCTAGAGTGCAGACAAAGAGAGAAAAATAGAGAATTTGATTAGGAGAAGATGATGAAAAGGGGGGTAAAGAGAAACAACAATGATCAGAAAGGCCCCTTGGCTATCAAAAATAGATGCATTCAGCTTTTTCAAAATCTCAATTCTTCATCTTTACATTTAAAATGTCATTTAAAAATGACAATGAAAAGCAGCAATGACATGCATGTTTTTGAAATACCTAGTCAACTAATACTTGTTGGTTCCTTAAAAATGTATTTAATTTTCTAACAAAATAACACAGTAAGACAAGGACTTTAATAACTTGCATAGTGATGGCATGGCTGATAATACTCATGATATGTATTCAAAGAGAAGTTAAATAATGATCATTTTTCCAGATCATCAGTTTTTATAATATTTTAGGGTTCTCATAAAGATAGTCTCAGGCTGTTAATACTTCTCAAGTTTTCTTAATACCTTGAATAATTATTGATAGGAGGGTGAGAAGTCAGAGGTGATAGTGCTATCTGTAGTAGAGGAAAAAGGATGGTTAATGTATATGTACATGCATAGGTATGGTTCAATTGACCTCTAACTCATCAATTAATCAGCAGTCATTAATTGAGCACCTACTGTGTGCCAGGCACCAGAAATACAAATATTGAAATCTGACCTTCTATTACTTTATATTTCTCAAATATGCTTATTACATTCTAATTGATATCATATTTATTTGTGTCCTTTTCTTATTAAGGTAAGGATCATATCTTATTTATTTTATAAATAAGTTTATCACTTCATAGAGAAGGTAGCCATTCTCTCTGATGAACACAAGTAACATTTCAAAATTAAACAGAATCTTAGCTGTAGAGTAGTTCATTTTTGGTGAAGGGCACATAATTTAATGTGGTTAAATCTAGACTCTAGGATCACTTCTTCCCTTTCACACAAAATTCAGAGGTATTTTGGCAACTAAAAAAAGTTGCAAAATCTATAGCTATAAAATTTTCCATACATAATTTCTTTTTGTCCAAGAAATTTTCACATGATCCTGAGTATATCGGTATGTAAAATATATATACAAATCAAACATTTACTGATAATAAATCATAATTTCACAACTTCCACATTCAGTTAAGTGACCCCATAGGTGGTTGCAACCTGTAGTTCAAGAAACTTTGTCATAAACCAGCATAGCTATCTAATTTTGGATCTACCTAAATGGTGTACATGAAACATACATATATATATGTATATATGTGTGTGTATACACATACACACAAATATATGTATATACACACATATACATTCATGTGAATGTATGAAAATCCAGTAAAGGAGACTGAAAAGGAGTGGTCAGCTAGTTAGGAAAAGAATCAAGAGAGCAATGTACCTTAGGAAGAAGAAGGGCCACTGCTTCATCAAAGATAGAAGTGTAGGAAGAGATATTAAGTGATGATGTTATAGAGATATGAGATGAGGAGAATAAGGAACTCTTGGCAAATAACCTTCATTTTAAAAAATGAAGTATTAGGCAAAGTCCTCAGGCTGGAAGTGAGTGTGTGATGAGAGGCTTGAGGAGAAACAAGAAAATTTGTACTGTAGTGAGTATGATGGAGTAGAGGTGTCAAATTCACAGGCAGCCACAAAATTCTTGAGTCTTCCTGACTCATTGTCTAGCACTTTATCCACTATGTTGTCTTCCTACTCTGTAGTTTTTCTTTTTAAAGCTTTTTTCAGTGATCTTCAATTCCTTCACCCAGTACTTTTATGTCATGATCTTAAGATAAAATGACTATAAACATGGGTAACATTTTTGTGGTGTTTACTTTTTTCTTCTTCTCATTCATTTGTAGGCTTGGACATGAGCCTTGAAAAGAGTGAAATGTTTAATAAATATTTTTTGAATAAATGAATTAAATGAATGGGGATAAGTCATAAGTGTTTTCCTTTTGTACATTTGCAGGCACCATTGGCACAGTTGACCAAAATTATTGATAGAGCCTGCTACAGAACCCTAATTTGAGTCTTTTGTCCTCAGAAATTATGGGATACTTACTGTTTGTGCCATTCATTTGACCCTTATGTTGTCTTTTACTGGATCTGTTTATAGTTATTTTTGGATATCCAATTATACTCTATAAACCTCTTAAAAAGAGGGATCATATCTTCTACTGCTTTTTTTCCCCCCAGTCCTTGTATCTATGAGTATTGATGTCATAAATTTAGAGTTAGAAAGGATCGCTGAGGTCTTCTAGTCCAACATTCACATTCTATAGAGGAGCTATTCAAAACCACAGAGATTATTGGACTTGCCCAAGGTTCCACAGATTGTATATGCTGACTACTCTGGACAGTAGGCAGTGAATAGCCTAGGTCTTCATTCTAATCCCCTATTGTTTCCACTATACCATGATGCCTCTACATGAAAATTTAAACAAGGTTTAGTAGTACTTTAAATGAAACACCTGCTCAGAAAACTCTGACTTTATGGGTAAAACATACCATAGGAGCATATGATTAACAGTAGAGTTAATTTGCCTCAGACCATTAACTATTTACATATCTCTCTATATGAAGTGTAGGTCAACTTCCATTATATCCATGTATAGCATATATTATTAATCTTTTTCTGTTCTAGTTCTTTAAAACTATTAATAGAAATGAGAAGAAAGGATATGTGAGCAATCTAGTTTGTTGGGTTCAACAAAGTAGGGTGGTTTCAAGTTCCCAATGTACTGTTTGTCAGTCTCTGTTAAAAGACCGGCCATTTTATTGTTATGGATCTTGCCCAAAGGAGGGAGTGTATTGCTATGGAGGGAAACATGATAAAAGCTTTTTATTCAGACTAGAAAGAGTAAAAGTAGCTTTAGTTCTAATGGTGACAAATGGAGAACCCCACTCTCTCAGCAGAGCAATGTTTTTTATGCCTAGGATTGGTTAACCCTTTTCCAGTGAGCCTCAACTAACACTATATCAAAGATGTTTAATTTCAATTATCAGAGACAGAGAGGACAAAATAAGCTCTCCTTCCTCATTTTTTTACCATGTGCTTTAATGTGGGGACAATTTTTGTTCTGGGGAACAGAAAAGAAAACTCAGATAACTTTTTGCCTGTCTCTTTTTAGACAAATGAATGGAATAAAAGCATTTATTAATGGACCACTGTGCTCCAGGCACTCTCATAAATACTGATGATGCAAATGCAAAACTGAGATATTTCCCACTATCAAAAAACTTGTAATTTTTAAATTTTATTTTGCTTTTTAATTAACAGGCACTTGTTATATATCCCTCTTATTCCCACATATAACTTACAAGAAATAAATACAAAACCTTTGTAACAATTATGCCATAGTCAAACAACAAAAATTCCTAGATTGTTCATGTTCAAAAATATTTATCTCATTCTATATCATGAATCTATCGTCAGGATATAGGTAACATGAGTCTTCATTGGTTTTTCTCAGTCATGGTTGGTCATTGCATTGGTCACCAATTTTAAAAAAAATAATAATAAATTTTTATTGTTTAAAATACATGTAAACATGGTTTTTCAGCATTCACTCTTGTAAAACCTTGTGTTCCATACTATTCTCCCTCCTTCCCCACCTTCCTTACCCTAGAGAGAAAGTAATACAGTATAGGTTAAACATGTGCAATTCTTCTAAACATTTCCACATTTGTCATGCTTCACAAGAAAAATCAGATCAAAAGGGAAAAAAATGAAAAAGAAAAAAACAAGTAAGCAAACAACAATAACAATAACAAAAAAGGTGAAAAGACTATGTTGTTATCCACATTTAGTCCCCATAGTCCTCCTTCTGGATGCAAATGGCTCTCTCCATCATAAGTCTATTGGAATTGGCCTGAATCATCTCATTGTTGAAAAGAGCCATGGCCATCATAGTTAATCATCACATAATCTTATTGTTACTATGTACAATGTTTTCTTGGTTCTACTCACTTCACTTAGCATCAGTTCATGTAAGTCTCTCCAGGCCTTTCTGAAATCAGTCTGCTGATCATTTCTTATAGAACAATAATATTCTATTATATTCATATATGATAACTTATTCAGCCATTCCCCAATTGATGGACATCCACTCGGTTTCCAGTTACTTGCCACTACAAACATTTTTGCACATGTGGGTACTTTTCCCTTTTTTATGATCTCTTTGGGATATAGACCACAGTATAAACACTGCTGGATCAGTATGCATAGTTTGATAGCCCTTTGGTCAGAGTTCCAAATTGGGCTCCAGAATGGTTGGATCAGTTCACAACTTCCACCGGTAATGCATTAGTGTCCCAGTTTTCCCACATCCCCTCCAACATTTATTATTAATTGATCAACAGTCTTAAGGCTTTCAAAGTTGTTTGTTTTTATGATACTGTTTATTGCATAAATTGTTCCCCTGGTACTGATCACTTCACTATGCATCATTTCATACAGATAATCCCAGGTTTCTCTGAATCATCTCTATTGTAATTTCTTAGGGTATAATCGTTTTCCATTATGTTCATATACCATAATTATTCATCCATTCTCTAAATAATGGGTATCCTCTTTGCCACCATAAAATGAACTCCTATAAATATTTTTTATGTGTATAACTTCTTATTTTCTTGCCTTGATCTCTTCGGAATATGAGCCTAGTGGAAGTAGTTGTTGTTGCTGCTGCTGCTTCTCCTTTATTCTTGAAAAGGACAACAGGGAAATGATGCCATAATATGCAGTTGGATTGGATTTAAGTGATGGAGGGATATATAAAGTCATCAGTCTCATTTTCTCCTCTGGAGCCATCTGGAACCAGTGGCAGGATAGAGATCAGGATACCTTGGATGCAATGGGAAACTTTGGCCTTTTTAAGCTAAGGTCTTTAACCCATCTCAGTTTGACTGAGGCAATGCCCAATCAATGATTAAGGTGAGGTAAGAAATGAGGCAGAGAATGGCCTCTTTTGCTTGGTTAAAAAAATACACACAATATGTATGTATGTGTATGTATGTATGTATATATGTGTGTGTATGTGTATTTATATGAATGTAAATCAATCTAAGAGGGGAATAACCTTAGAATTTATAACCAAAACAGAAACAATTACTATTTACATTCACTCTGAGTCAATCCAGGCTCAATCAGTGACCAAATAGAGCTTGGCCTGGGATTTTTCATTGATTAATCAATGAGATTCAGAGTGATCTGAGTATAAGACTTGGTTCTATACCTTGCAAAGTATTTGAGCTCAAAATTTTCATTTCTTTGGGCAGGGCATCATTAGGTAAGGGTATGTGGACAAAGGGAAAGTAAAGGAAAGAACAAAGAAAAGGTTCTAGATAGGAATATGTGATTTGAAAAGAGTAATGATCTATCCATCTCTGGATTTTTGATCCATACTCATTTACATTGTGTGTCCAGAGTATATGTTTGTGTGTATTTGTGTATATGTATACCCACACACACATATATTTATATTTATACTGCTGAATGAGAGTGTTAACAGGCATCCTTGATAGTGAGTCAGTCTAAGCATCAGTTGAAAAAATTACTGATATGAATCTTTTGTTGCTGTTTATTTGTTTTTTAATGCCAGAGGAATGAAACTTATAGATAAGGTGGAAGAAATACCTATATCTTAAGTTGGGCTTTCTTTCTATTTGATATTCTTACCAGGAAGTTATGAAAATGTCAAAAGACCATATGTTGATTCATTCAGTACATACTTATTAAATGCCTACTATGTACCAGGCACTGTGCCAAGTACTGGGGATACAAAGAAAGCCAAAAAATAGTTCCTGCTCTCAAGGAGCTCAGAGTCTAAAGGTAGAGATGACAAACAAACAAATATATAAAACAAGCTATTTATAAATGCCTTCTCATCTTATATGACTCCTATCTATGTTTGTCCATAAATCTTCCATAGATGCTCCCCAATGGACTAGATACTTTGTTCTAATTCTTTTAATATTTTATGTGTATTGGTGTTGTTCTTGAGCTATCAATCTGTTATAGCACAATCCTATTATATGAGATCTCCTTTTATGGAGATATACATCCTCAGTGATGTCCAAGAGAGTTGCTATAAGAGACAAGTCATTATTAGCAGTCTTCAGCAATCTACTTTACCACCCACTATATATATTATTATTATTTCCATTTCCCTTTGGGTCTCTGATAGTCCTGATTTTTTTTACATTATGTCATTTCCATGATTTGTAAGCATATGACAGTATTGAGAAGAAGCCACTTGCAAAAACATATGGTATTTTGTGGTAGCAAACAGTTCAGAATTATTGAAAGCAGTGGACAATTTCACAAATATTATTTAGCCATTTCACCTCCTCTCTAACTATCTCTGGGCTATATTCATTTTATGTATTTATATTAATGAAATAAGTGAGTGGGGAATCCTGAATTGGGAACCAGCATCAGAGTTTGGAAGACATGGCTTCAAGTGCAACTTCTGTAGAGGCTAAGAAATATAAATTGCATTTAGTGTATAATCTAATCTGCATTGGTATTTGTTTTCATCACCCGGAATTCTCCACATAAATGAAGTCACAAGTCCAAAAAAAAAACCCAAATAACAAAGCCCAAACCCTGAAAAACCCAAACTTGGCTACTTACTCAACTACATTCCATAATTTGTGAGATTACACATGCTTCATATACTTAATTTTTCTTGTTCAGTTTGCTAAGTTAACTTCTTTTAGTGATTATGGACTGTTAAAGTAGTTTTATTCCATTACTGACTTAATTCCATCTAGGAAAAGTAATACCAAGAAATCTCACCATATTTTTCCAAAAATTGATCTTCTATTTATAATTTGCTCAGGACAAACATTATGACTCTGAATATCTTGAATGAGCAGGCATCTCCCTGGATGATGCCTTACTTGATGTTGATACTCTGACCAGCTATTTTTGTCATTTCATCTTTCAGGGATTCTTGTGTAATCCTAACATATGTTTGTGAGATATCTTGTCCAAGGAGATCCCAAGCGAATTTGTATTCCCACAATGAATGTTGTTTTCATAACCAATACACATTTACCACAACAGAGGGAGTCATTTTTGTCTGGCTATAGAAGATCATTTTGGGAAGCCTGCTTTTTGGTTCTCTTTAATTATTTCCATTGAGGACAGTCTTATTTGGAGCTTTGACTATTTCCTAAGTTTCCTAAATATTTTATAGCAATTGCAAACTTAATTGTCATTAAAATGTCCATAGAATTAGGAAGGTAAATCTTATGCCTGAGATAATGTAAAACTAAGCATAAAACAATCTCAAGCAATGTGGCATAGTATGAATAGTGCTGATCTTAGAGTCACAAAGACCTGTATTTGAATTCTGTTACTGAGACTCCTTAGCTTTGTGATCATAAGCAAGTAATATGGGCTTTCAGAGCCTCAGTTTTCTTATCTGTAAAGTGGAGATAATTATACTGGTGTTACCTACCTCAGGGTTGTCTGTGAGAAGCAATTCATTAACTTTAAAGGAATACATAAATATGAATAATTATGTATCGATATTATAACTATATAATCACATAAGAAACTTTAAAGGTAAATGCCAGTGACTTTTTGATTGATTTTGAATGATTTGTTGGGTTGTTACACTCTCTTAGCCTAAGTGGGATTTGATTTGAATTTTATTTTCATCAATAACTTTGAGGTTGGAATTAGTACATGGTCATTAAGTTTGCAGATGTTACCAATTCAGAAAGGTCAGTAAGATTAAAATTTAATTTGAGAAATTGATACAGCACAAAAAATAGTGACTAGAACTCGAGAGTATGAATCTCTTCTCCATAAAAGGTTATGGTTAAAACAGAATTGTTTCATTGACATATGACCAAGGGTTGGGGGGGGGCAGTGAAAATCCATATGCCCCCTTGTTCTGTTTCTCAACATACAGTTGGGATTGCTGTTGTTACTTTGGAAAATAGATGGATCTATCATGGTGAATTCAATAACAACTTTGTTAATTACCTTCTTTCACTTTTGAAAAACAGTGGATTGATTAAATAGGCTTCCAACCAAATAAATGCTGTACTTCATTGCTTTAATCAAAGCAAATGCTTTACTACATTGCTGACATCACTATACCTGTGTCATCAACATGTTTCATTGGCCAACTGTGCTGCCAAACAATTGAAGACACACTCTAAAGTATTGAGCAAGGGCTATATCATAATTGATTGGGGTTTGGCTTTTGCTTTTTTTTTTTCTTCCTATGTGAAAGAAAATATAAGGAGTGTGTGTGTGTGTGTGTGTGTGTGTGTGTGTGTTGGAGAGAGGTGTATCCTATCTAAACTAGATTATAATTACCTTCAGATTTCTTACTGAAAAAAAGAGAACAAATTCTGATAATGATTTCCTTAAAAATGAAAAATATTTGTATTTAGTATGAGGTTCTCATAGAAATTTTTTGAAATCAGTAAATATCTGAGTGTTTTAGTAGAAGTAGTTTTGGTGATATACTGTAGCAACACATTCATGGTTTTTGTCACCCTGCCAGGAGCCATGAATGAAAAGGGAGAGAAGCAGATACTTTCCAAGACTTATATTTCAAGAAGCTGGCCATATGATACTGTCTGTGCCTTGGTTGAGTTGTGTATTGTTAAACATTTCCTCTTCTTATATAATTTTCAGGAGTAAAGGTTCTAAAGTATTTTATTTTAAAAGATTCAATAAAAATAATTTTAAAAAGCAAGATATGCATCTATTGTGCTAACTGTTCAGGCATTATACATCCATATACATGCAATTTCTTTGAGATGGAATAGCAAGTGGTTGTGCCAGAGAGAGGAAAAAAAAGTAATTACTTAGCAGTTTGAAAGTGAAAATGAGTCTCTTATTAACAGCAATCTATCCAGAAACAAAGAACAAGGATCTCTGTTCTGATGACACGTGTTTCCATCTCACACACAATAAATACCTAGAATTTGGAGAATGCAGTAAGACAGCTTTAGGGTAGTTCCAGCTTCTTATTCCTGTTAAAATTGGAGTGAAACAAAGAACTTCAAAAACATTTGAAGAGAGGAAAGGGAGATTATAAAGAATGTCTTGCAAGTTGAAATAGTTTAATTTATTGTATGCTCTGAACATGTTTGTAGGAATTTATAAATTGTGGTTGAAGTCTAGTCTGAGTTATACAAATGAAGCAGTAAAATAGTAGTTTTATTGAAAGGTAATAGGAGGCAACTTTTATTCTATATTAGGGAATATGTATAAATTCTCATTATATGCATACTTTAGGCTCTTCTTTTAAGAGAAAATAAATGATAATATCTTGGAGTAGGGAAGGAGGAAAATGGGAAAGTAGGATCAAATAAAACATTTTAAAAATAAATACTCATTTAGATGCCAAATGCAATCATCTGTCACTTCGCCACATTGAGATTAGTTAAGAGGCAGCAATAGTTTACTGAAAAGAACATTATACTAAGTTTCAGAGGGTCTGGCTTTAGTAGCATAATCAAAGGCAATAACTTAACTTTCTGGGTCTCAGATTTCTCATCTGTTAAGTTGAATAATAAATTTGTAGCTACCTACTTCATAAGATTAAGAAATATATATGGAACACTAATTTGTATATATACATATATATTACTTTGTAGAGATTGGAATATTTATAATCACAGAATCAAAACAGATTTTAATCTGCTACAATTACTAGTTATATACTTTTAGGGAAGGCATGTTCCTTCTCTGAGCTAGTTTTTTTCATTTGTAAAAAAAAAAGAGTTGAACTCAATGATTTTTATGGTCCCACACACACTATTTTTATAACTGTAGTCTTTTTAGATTATTTTTGGCTACTTCTTGATCTGTATTTTTAAGTGTATGTGTGTATGCATACATATATACACATATGTGTATTTTTTCAGGTGTAGTCTGTAGACATTGTTTCACTCTGTCATATGTTTCATTGTTTCACTCTGTCATATGTTTCATTGTTTCACTGTTAATGCAGATAATTCAAAGTTGGTCATAATTTAAGATCATGGCAAAGAATCTGGACAAGAAATCGCTGAGTGTTGCAGAGTCATACTGTAAAGTCCTTTTTTGCAAACATGCCTATCCAAACCTAGAAGTTCAGGGTCAGGATCAGAAGCCAGGTATCTGCCTGGATGAGGTTCAAGGAAGAGATTTGGAAAACAGCCAGAGTCTCCTCTATGAAAGGCTTTCAAAACTCACAAGGCCAACCATGGATCAATTTGCCACTTCATAAAGAGCCAAAATAGAGATGATAGAGCAGGCGTAATGTTATCCAGGTTGCTTAAACTAGCCAGCAATCATGCTGCTATGTTCCATGTGAGTTGTAAGCAACAGAGAATCATTGGGAATTACAATTAAGCAACATGGTCCCGAGAACATCTGTTGCTATTGCGAGGTCTTTGCGGGCAATTCTTACACAAAAAGGGAGCAGTTTATATAAATGGTGCAGCTGGGATGGGGGTGGGTTCTTTGACTGTGTGGCTTAGCGTAATATAACTGAAGATACAATATTGTACCTAAAAGACCTATAATATTTTTTAACATTGCTCTTCTTTTTTAGTTGAATGAAAAAGGACAATCTTTTTTAGGACTTACCTAAAATAATGCATTAATTGGTCATTGGGACCCTTGCTCAGTGAATAGACACATCCTTTACATTGGATTTTGTTCCATCTTGTGATAAGTAAAGCTACATTTGGTGCTCTTGTACTTTTTTTTTTCTTTTCAATATCCATAGCAGATGGTAGATTCTGTGGCTGCCAGTTCTCTCATAAAGCAGTTGCAGAAAATAGAAGCCACAGACACATGAAGACCTTTGGTATTACACAGCTGTAGGTTTGCAGACTGCTAGAGAATCTGCTATTCATGAAGGCAGGGATTACACAAAAACTGTGCTTGTAGAGATTGGTCACCTGGGTTTTTTTTTGTCTTTGTTGTTGGTTTTTTGTTTTGTTTTGTTTTTTAAAGTCTGGGCCACACTGGCCTGGACTGTGCTAGAGCCTTTCTACCTAATCCTTTTGGGAGGAAATTAAGATTTGATGTGAGCAGATTTTTGTAATGGAATCTTTAACATCTGGACTGTTGATGTGCCACCATCTGAGATTGGCATTGGCAGAAAGTTACTGGTTGACAGTTATTTGGTGGCCTGTGTGAGAAGTGAGCTGGTGGTCTTTGTTTAGGTGTGAATAGAATGCTGTCCCTATTCAATGCTTCTGCTGCTACTGGCAGTCTCAGTGGAGGGAGGGTTTGAGTAAAATTGAAAATGAATTGTTCTCTCATGCCTTTGGGAAGCCCTTTGAGAGTAGAGGGAAATAGACAAACTGGAGAGAAACTCCTTTTACTTTTGATGCCTCTAGATGAATTTTCTCCTACCCCATCTTTGGTAAAATAATCTGTTCAATTATTTCTGACTTGAGAAATTCAGAAATATGAAATTTATTCAAAACTAGTAATTATACTTGAAGAAATCATTAACTGGAAATATGAATCAAGTTTACTTGCATTATGTTTCCCTTCTCAGATTTTTTTCTTGTAGATCCGATTTTTCTTGTACAACAAGATAACTGTATAAATATGTATAAATATATTCGATTTGTCAAGTATTTTAACGTAATTAACATATATTAGACTTCCTGCCATCTAGGGGAGGGGGTGGTAGGGAGGAAAAATTTGTAACAGAAAGCTTTGTAAGGGTCAGGGTTGAAAAATTACCCATGCATATGTTTTGCAAATAAAAAGCTTTAATAAAAAAAGGAAATATGTATGAGTCAAACCATCATGTTTATATTAAACCCTATTCTATTCATCAAGGTATCATACTGTTGATCTACACAAAAGAAATAGAAATCCTGATTTTTGTCCTCAGGGAACTTCCATTTCATTTGGAAGATATAAGATGTACCTAAAATGCCTAGAAAATAACATGAAACACTATATAATCAAGTGGTAATCCAGAAAAACCTAATTTTATGCTTTTAGGATTATAAATATAGCACAAAACTAAATGGCAATTGAGGATTGTATCATATACTTGTACTTGCTCATGATTAAATGACATTCTCCATTCTGATTTAGGAAAGTATTCTGGTGATTCTGGAAAATCATTAATGCTAGAAATAAAATTTAGTCACAATCTTGTTCACATATGATTAAGCACTTGTAAATGAGTCATTATCAGTTAAATCAGAGATAATAGATATGTCAGAATAAACCAGGTAAGATTTGGAAAACTATACAACTCTTTAGAAGTTTCTGTGGATACTCTTTGAGGGAAGAAAAAAAATCAAATACTTCTATTTATATTTTAATTATTTGAAATACTCTTACTAGTTTGAAATTTTAGCATCTCTAAAAGACTTAATATATTTGTCTAACTTGCAAAGAATGTTAATCTCTCTAACTAAAAGTATCTAACTATAATTTTTGATGATTTCTTGCTTATTCAACATCATTGAAAAGTGAATTACACATAAATGATTTTTCTAGATAATTCAAGCTTACCCTCTTAAGCAATGAAATTTTTACATTTTAGCTATTTTAATGGAAATATTTCTAAATTATATATTCCCTATCTTAAACTGAATATACTAAGCATGGAATATTTAAAGATGGATATCACCCACAGGGCAGTGGTGCATGGTGAATGTAAAAGAGTTGCAGCATATAACCAAAGAGGAATTTCAAAGGATAGGAGTAAAAGATTTTTATCAAGGAATTGTATGATAGATCATCATAATGAATATCAGTTTATATATGGTGCTAGTTAGCCCAACAAAACTCATACCATGGCTGACTTCCCTCTTTGATGATAAACTCTCAGATAAATATGATTTCTCAGAGGCACATGTGAAACACTACAGTCTGAATCCTAGGGTTGGCTTTGTAAACACACACATCATGAAGATCCTCTTGACAATCCCAAGAAGGAAGCCAGTCTACAATAGGGATATCATATGTATGAAGAATCCAGCAGCATGAGGAGATCTATTGGTTATTTATGGCCCTGCAGCCTCATAGCTAGCACAGATAAGTATAAGCACTAGAGAAAGCCCTGAAATTGGAGACATAGGACCTTGAATTCAAATTCTGACTCTACGACTTTAATATTTATGAAACCCTTGTCGACTTAATTAGCTCTCTTCTCTTGTTTTCCTCATAATGATGAGGGGGTTGAAATCAATGATTTACAAGGTTTATTTAGTTCTAGAGCTAGGATTTTGGACATTCTAATTCAAGGCTTACACCAACCAAGTCCATTTCTGCTCTATTAGCATCTCAGAAGTAGACAGTTAACACATTTATCTAAAGTCAGACTAATTATAACTTTACTCATAAAGAACATATTCATATACCTAGAAGTGAAAGAAAAAGACTTTTTTTTGGTGGAAGAACATAATTGTGTAAAAGTTCATACAGAATATCCACAAGAGATGCCATCTATCAGGATTATTGCCTTAGAATCATACATAAAATAAGACATGAAGTTAGAAATATGCAAGACATAGTACCGATAATGAAAAACAGCATCTGTCAGTGGAGAATTAGGACTGTTCCATTTTTGCCTTTGTATCTCCCATGTTAAGCAGAATTCCTAGCATACAGTGGCATACAAATAAAAACATTTAATAATTTCTTGTTAATTGATGGAGTGAGGTACCTCTTCCTGATGTGTGAGTTGATGAGAGAGGCAATAAGGCATAATAGATGAAGTGCTGAAATAGAAATTGGGAAGACTTGGTTCCAAATCCTGTTTTTCATAGCTTTGTCTTAGTGGATAAATCACATAATCTTTCAGAATCTCATTTTCCTTATTTTTGGAGTCTACTTCACAAGGTTATTGTGAGTCTCAAAAGAGGCAATGCATATAAAGTACTTTACAAATTTTTAAGTATTTTATAAATACCAATTATGATGTGGCTTGTCAGGGCATAGGGATCAACCCCAAGAGCTGAAAAGAAATCACTTTAGAGGAGTTGGTTTATCTGTAATCCTTATTTAGCAATCTTACCATGCTTCACTCCCTAATCATTTTCTCAACAATTTATTGTTTCATGTTGTTTCATACATATTCTTACCCCTTTTGCTATTCTGAAACCAGCCAACTCTGTTATCAATCTACTCTTTTTACAATCCTACCTACTATTGTTATAGCTTTGCAATTAAATATCACTCCCTGGTTACTACTCCTTTATATGAGTTGTCTTTCCTTATTAAAATATAAACTCCATGAAGACAGGGCTTTTGTTTTTGTATTTGTATACTTAGCATAGAGCATAGCACATAGTAGAAGCTTAAGAAATGCATTTTCATTCATTTATTCATCAATTAGCCTTGGTATAAGCTTCTGTGGACCAGTTAGCACATCTGATCCTGGAGGAGACTGCTGAATTCATAGCTTATTGAAACTCTACCTGACCTACATGACTACATGGGAGAAGAAGAAAGTTGACCAATGCTCATGACAGTTACTACATTAATTGAAGCTACTATTGTATAGCAAAAGAGTTGTCTTAAAAATTGAATTTTTTTTAGCTTGAATATGTTATAGGGAAATATTATTGAATAGATAGTTGGAATAAAATGTCGCTCTTTTTGGAAGGTTTTAGAAAAATAACAGAATACAATGGTGGACATATTATTTTAGCAAAATTATTCAAGCAGGAGAATGACTATCACTTTTTAATTTTTTCTGCTGGCAAATTTTTTTGGAAATTTGTCTGAACATTTTGTTTAGAAATTGCTCGTACAGTTTGTCTATATTTACTTAACCCCTGCCTCAAAACTTGTTGCAGCCATCTTGAAGTCTTTATTTTTAATATTCAGCATTTTAATATTTTGATAGGCTTTATTTTTAATACCCAGCATTTTTCACATGTAATAGGCATTTTAATACATTTCACAGATTTGAATCAAATTAATATTCCCTTCCTCTTTTTTTTTTCCTTTTCAGTGTGACAAAATTAAACAGGAACGGGATGAAGCTGTTAAGAAACTGGAGGAGTTTCAGAAAAGTATGTAGTCATTTCTATTTCATTCATATTGTAGCAGAGTAATATCAGGCTATTATACTAAGAGACAAGTGACTCATAGTTTCTATTCTGTCTTTACTATCTATATATTATCTATATTTGTATCAGTATTGTATAATCTATATCTGCATATCTTTATTATCATCAATATCTGTTTCTGTATGTATATTGAACTGTCTCTGTATATTTATATAAGTCCTCTATTTCGTTTCTGTTTATCTACATCATCTATATTTGTATCTGTGTATATTAAACTCTATTTCTCTGTATCTATATTTATATAGATCCTCTATTTCTGTGCCTGTATATATATTATCTATATTTGCGTCTGTATTTAAATCTATATCTCTGTCATCCATATCCATATTTTATCTGTCTCTGTCATTCTATCTTTATCCATACCTATATCAACATATATATATATCTGTATCCATATATAATCCATATTATATCTAGATCCATATTATAACTGTCATTTTTACTTTTATTTATGATAAATATATATTTTTATTTATGATAAATATGTACTTATATTTTTTTATAACAAGAGATAACAACTTCTTAACCCCTGAAATTCAGTGTCGGGGGTATGATTTTCTTTTAAGATGGTATACTTCTGCTACTACTCTTTCCTTGGGTGTAGAACATGAGTGAGCCATATCTGGTGAGGTTTTAGATGTGGGGAGGGAAAAATGGTGAGGAGTGGGGAATGAGCTGTCCAAATTCTAATGCTCTTTCCTTTAGAAGAAGGGTCTACTCTACAGCCAACTGCAAATGATGCAAGGCTCTTAGATTGTATCTTGAAGTGTTTTCTCCTAGTAACTGTTGCAACAAAACATTTTATGTTTTTTATTGTTAAAATCAGTAAAATTCATCAATTTAGTTAAAATTCCATAGGGCTGGCTTATTTTATGATGCCAGGCAGCAAGAAGTCCATGCTGAGGAAAGTGTTGTTGATATCCCTTATCTTTTGAGGGCAATATACTATAATGGGTGTATCTCTCATTTATGAATGTATGAATTATGATTGCTTAGGGATTCCTAGTCCCCAAACGAGGGATTAATGGAACACTTTCACACTTGTATTGACATTGTGTCATATCTGAAAGAGTTATTATGGTAGCATTGACAATATCTCTTTTAATGTGTTAGAATTATTGATGTACTGTTGACTTCATGCTATATGCAATGGATATAGTTCAGGTTTTTATACTTGAATTTATTGCTACTTTGAGGGAAAAAGTGATAATAGGGATCATGACACTCACATTGACTGGTGCTATGACTTTACATATTTTTTTTCACCCTAGCTGCCGTTTTCCTCATTCCTCTTTCTTTGCTTCCTCCTCTAATCTGAGCAAAAAGTCAGCATAAAGATGGATGTTTTCACCTGAAATTATAATTTTCTTTGAGAAAACTGGCCTCTGTAAAGTTTTTGGTTTTGTGTTTAATATTTGATGCATACTAAATTTTTAAGTTTTAAAGGTTAATTCAGGTCAAATGCTTGGTAAACTCTGTAAAGGAGTTGTTAAAAAGGTTTTTATAGCTTGAACCTGCCAGTAATTGAATATTGTTTGGCATGGCTTTTGAGAACCAGGGTCAGTGGTGTAATATCTTAGAAAACTTTCCAATAATATATTTACCTTGACTACATTTTTCATAGGCTGCCATCAGACAATATTATGCACATTTATTGTTTCACTATCAGTGCCATTTTATCCTTTTCAAGCATGTCTCATCCTAATGATCACTGCAGGCCAAAAGAACACTAAGATGGATCTATGATAGGTGACTAACATCATTATATTCATGAAATTCCTTATAATTAATTTTTAAAAGATGTCTTGTGGACTGAAACCTGATTCACTTTGGGCCTGCTCTGTTTAGAACTAAAATTACACTTATTTTTGTGGATAAATATTAGTTTTCACAACTACTTTATATCATGTTATATGATGTTGGACAAGAATGGTAGCATGTGTTATTTAAATACACATAGGCCTTGCTTATATTCCATTTTGACTGAGAGAAGTTTTTCTCAAGAAAATGTCTCTGATCCATGGTTTTATCTTCCAATGGAAATATTCTCTTGACTTCTTTTCACAATAAAAACAAGAACAATCTGAGAAAAATTAGCTTAAAGTTTCAGGAGAATAGGAGAATTATCTGTTTAACAGATAAGCATGATTGTGATTGGTTCTTTGCTGACAAACAACATTATAACTTATTGTAACTGATTAAAATTTATAATTGGTTAAATATAACTGTTTAAAATTAGTTTGGAAAAAATAGTAATTAACCTGTAGGGCAGACCTCTTAGCCTAACATTTATGACATTTTAAAAAATATAATTTTAATAATTGTTTTATTATAATTGGTAACTTTGTAATTCCATCTTATACATTCAAAAACATTTTGAGAAGAGATCTAGAGGCTTCATTAGATTTCTAAATGGATTCATGATACCAATATGTATATATATATATATATATATATATACATATACATATATATATGTATAAGATTAAG
The DNA here is from genome assembly GCA_023553655.1 of Myrmecobius fasciatus. NCBI lineage: Eukaryota > Metazoa > Chordata > Mammalia > Dasyuromorphia > Myrmecobiidae > Myrmecobius > Myrmecobius fasciatus. The sequence continues at coordinate 33,694 of JAJPUD010000451.1, read as the reverse complement.
AATTCCCCAGTCTAGGGGATTTTGTTTCTATCTATCCCACATATATAAAAATCTCATGAATATAATTGCAGTGCAGTTTGAACTAGGCTTCTTCATACCCATCGGACCAGAAGTTAAGAGATCAGTTAGGTTTAGTTCTGCTAATTTAGCATATAATTCAATGAGAAAGTTTGTTGATAAGAAAAGGTAAGGGTATTTCTGGAGAGGACCTGCTTTTTCCAAGGGGAAAAAACAAACAAACCAAACTTATGGTGCCTGATAGAATAGCAGACATAGAATCATGGATAGGGTTAGGGGATGGAAAAGGGTGGGAATACCATGAGCTTGTGCTAACCAGCTAAATTTGTGAAATTAAATGACCTAACATCTTTTTACAAACTGTTTAGAAAATAAATGTTGTTTTTTAATGTGTGTTTCTACTAGGCCTAGACTTCACTACCTTGAAATGATCTTCTAACTCTCCCATAAGTAAGAATGTTGTTGAATAAAAAGTCAAAGTCCTGTGAAAAGTGTGGGGTGTTTATGTTTTTGTTATGATACTGGAAATACCAGATTGTGGCAGAAAATGTCAAGTAGTTAAAACTAAAAATTCAAAGTAATATTTGATGTTGTAAAATTGTATAGGTTTCTTTTCTCTTTCCTTCACATTTTTTGAAGAACATACCTTGTAAACATAGTGATAAAATGCCGGGAATATTAGGATTTTAAGGAAATAATAGAGCCTATTATTTAAACTACAATATAAAAGGCAATTATATTGATGAAGAGCTACACGGGCTTTGTGTCTGTGAATAAACTTGGCCTGTACTCAGCTTTTATTTGTTCTTCTGGCATAAACACATATTGTGTGTGATTCCAGTTTAATGGGGACCCGTTTGTATGCCAAGCAGCTGCATTTTAGGCCCTATTGCGTGATTTCATAGCTCTCTGAAAATTGGTTCTATTCAGAACAAGAGATAGAAGGGGAGGAGGGGGGGGTGGCGACAAGAGGGGGGGGGCCCCTCAACACACAATCATTTCTTTTCAATTGGAGCCAGAAAGGTTGATGACAACATGACCATTGTGTTATAATGATAAGACCACTAAGGCATCTGTACCTCTCATCAAGGCTTTCACACAACAGCAGATACAATTTAATTCACTGCTCTGTCAGCAGTGCTGATACCATTATGCCGTCTGTCTCCACAGTTATAATCACTGTCCTCTGAGAAATGCAGTTGAAATGATCTTGAGCAGTCAAAGAAACTCGCAATTACGGCTGCCACTTCCAATGTGTCAGATTGTGTCTTATGCACTTGGTACAATTTTCACTTCCAATCCTGTTTATTTACAATGTCTACCAGTAATTACACTTAACGTGTCATTTAGTGAGGGTGCCCCTGCCAAGGGGATTGTTGGGTGCTGCTGTACCATCGAGTGGGAGTTTCTCGAAGTCAATGCCATCAGCAGCTTTTAGTCCCTGATGGGATGCAGTAGTAATGTTGATAATGCAAGTATCGTGCTCATCAAGTCATAATTAGATGCCACTCAAATGTGCCACTTGTAATAACAGTGTTGATTCATGTTTTTCTCGGTGACTGCAACTACTAATTAGTTAAGTGGTTTTTGGTTGGCCTGCATTTGCTGCAGATTATTATTACCCCTGAAAAAATGTCAAGGTTAGAGATGTTTCTGGCCACTTAGTGCTGCTTTATGAATTTGAATATTAACATAATAAGAACTTTGGACAGACTTAGGAAGTAATACAATTTTGTATTTAATTTGGAGAGAAAATTTTTCCCTGAGTTTAATCATAATTGTAGGTTAATTAAGCTTAAATGAAGCAAAAGTAATCTCTAGTTGTGTGACGCAAGTCCAGGGCCTTCTGCCTAACTTTAGTAGGCTTTACACATTTGGGTGTTCCATGATTGGGTATGTGAGTGACAAGAGTCAATAAATCCATATACCTCCAATTCATTTCATGACAATGTACTTTCTTTAACCCCCAAATATGGGAAAAGTTGTAATTTTTCTTCTCTGGACTTAAAAACATAATGCAAATCCAAATTACTTGGAGCTCTCAGATGCCACATTCAATAAATTGACTTAGGAATGTCTAAAAAGGTGTATTTTTTTAAGTAATGAGAAAGCATTATAAATTAAAAAGCTCTATTTTTCTTCTAACTACTAGAAATATTGCAAAAGTTTTTGTTCTCTCTCTGATTTCACTGACATACAGAACATAGCTTCTTTGCTCTTGTACTTTTCTCCATAGAGTTTATTACATTGCAGTAACTTCTTGTTCATGAATTCTACAAATTAAGAATATGTGAATAGATTTTTTTCCTGCCTTGCTTAATACTACCACATAGTCACTCCAAGATGATATGATCAGTGGGTACTTAAAATAAATTATTTATTTTCCTAGCTCGAATCTTCTCTAAATTTTGATTAACTAATTTTTCCCTCTGAATCCATCTATGATATCCTGTCAGGAGCTTTGTATCATGTTTGACACTTTAGTTAAGAGAAAGAGAAATAGAGAGAGAAAGAAAAATAGATAGGGAGAAAAGAGATTGAAAGAGAAGTTGAAAGAGTTCCTTTAATAAAATATTAACTAATTTTCTTAATGCTTTCTAAAGGACAGTATATATATATATATACATATATATGTAATGAGGGTATTACATGGAAAGTTATAAAGTTAGTAATTTTTTTTGTTTTCCTGTTAAAATTGAAACATTTGACAATTTCAGAGAGAAAATGTAAAATTTTCTGGTAGTAGTTAAAGAATTGGCTGGTAATAGAATCATGACATCCACAATCATAAGACATGAACCCCTGGAAACAGCTGACTAATTTTTTAATGTCATAAACGTTTTTTCTTCATTTTAGTTTCTCACATGGTTATAGAGGAAGTCAATTTTATGCAGAACCATCTGGAAATAGAAAAGACTTGTCGAGAAAGTGCTGAAGCTCTTGCAACAAAGGTGAGAATATTTAGAGATAATTAGCCTGACCTTTTCTTTCTTTCCCTTTATAACAC
>JAJPUD010000451.1:0-25669 GCA_023553655.1 Myrmecobius fasciatus | reverse complement strand
CTCTCTCTCTCTCTCTCTCTCTCTCTCTCTCTCTCTTTCCCCCCATCTCTCTGTCTCTGTGTGTCTCTCACTGTCTCTCTCCTCTTCTCCTCCTGTCTCCCTCCTCTCTTTCTCATCAAATTTCAACTGTTTGATCATGAGAGAAGCTTGATATAGTTTACAAATAATGAAAATGATGATACAGATATCTTCTATAAAAACACAAATAACTTTGGACCTTGATTGTAGGAAGAGCTGCCTTTGAATATGTTTCAGCCTTTGTTTGTTGATGAAGACATAGAGTTCCATAGCAGTCTGTTGAACATTACTTTCAAATGTGTATGCATTTGGGTTAAATGATGAATAACTTTAAAATCAACCTGGTGTGACATAAAAGAATAATGAGCATTTCATGTTTGAATTAAATGAAAAACTCAGTCAAAGCGGTCCATTTCAGGTGATTGTTTATGAAAGCAAACAGAGGACATGCTAAAGGTGACCTCCAATGCTCTACTGATTGCTTCTAGCTGATGAATTTACCAAGTGTGTAATTTTCTATATTCCATCTCATCAAAAGTACATTATTATTAAAGAATGTTTTTATCTCTGTCTTATGTATTTTGGGTTGGGTAAAATGCATCTGAGCCACTTCATCAGAAAATGGATTACAGCAATTTTCAACCAAATTTCATTAGCAATGCTGGCTGTGCTTCTTTCTTTCTTTTTTTCCCCCTCTCTGTCTCCCCCTCCTCCAAAAGTACATCTTTGGATATGAAAGAAATCCTACCAGCTAGAAATCTCGTTAATTTAGATGCATTAGCAATGTATTTCCTGGAGGTATTTAATTAATTGTTTGTATAAGGACACTACATTAGAATTCCTAAGATATTTAATCAGAGTCTAACAAAGCAAATGAATTTGTGTACATAAACTTGTGCTCTTCTGATACTTTGTCAGCAAGTATTAGTTTTACTGGCCCATAGCATTTAAAAAAATCTAATGTCATTCCATCATATTACTTTGCCTAACATGACTGGAACCTCTTAGTGTAAGAATTCCCTCCTTGTTTCCTTTTTCTGGAAGATGGAACCAAAGGAGGAAGGATCCATTCATAGGACTTCTTGAAAATCTCTGATATCAAAGGATGGAGCAGTTTTTCACTTTTTTTTCCAGATTAACAGGTATGATAGTTTCAAACATACATTCCATAGAAACTACTGTCTTCAGGCAGGAGCAGATTATAGAGAACAGTCACAAGGATATAAAATCTAAGAGTTAAAAGGAACCTGAAAGTTTATCAAATCTAAGCTTTACTTGTAGTGTGAATATTTATATCACATCTTCAACAAACAGTCATTCAGTTTAGAAGTGTAGATTGCCAGACATGCCTCAGTCCATCCTGGTTATACCACTAACAAGGTGTGTGACTTTAACAATTTATTTCATCTCTCTGACTCTGTTTTCCTCACTATAAATAAAGGAGTTGAACTAGCTAATGTGTGTGTTCCTTTTAGCTCAAACATCTTATAAGATTTATCTTTTGATAGTAAAAATCACTAGCTTAGAATCATATGACCTGAAATTGAAAGGAAGCTCAGAGGTCATCTAGTATAATTTTTCTCTGAAGCATGAGTCTCCCTGCAATATCCTTGATGCATGGTCATATGACTTCTACTTTGATACTTATAGTTTATGTCACAACTCTTTAAACAGCTCCTTGTGAATCTCGGGGTACCCTTTATGTTTGTAGGATAATTTGGGTGTGTGCTGAAAAAGGAGCAGTTTGCTAAATGAAACTTTTGGTCTCCATACTTTAATATCACTCAACAATTGTGGGCATATTAATTAGTTAAAAAATATGGTAACTTATATATTAAACTCTGTAGTTCTCATTGAGATCTTTGGAAAATTGGAAATATAAAGATGAATATTGACTACATGTCCTGATTGAGTTGCCAGTTAGATTTTATTAAATTCATTTTCTAAATTTCTTAGCAAGACAATATCTTAAAATTGATTTTTAATCCTTCTAGATTATTAACAATAAGTTAATGACAAATGGAATGTTTTATTTCTCTTCTACATTTTGACATTTTATAATGTTATTAAAAGGAAGCAGGATCCTTTTTTTTGTTAAATTGTCAAATATAGAACAAGTATGCAGTTGGTATAGAGTAGTTTAATTTGTCAGTACTTTATTTCTTATTTCATACTTAAGTTTATAAAAAAGTTGTCCAACATCAAAATTGTATACACGGTCATTATGCTGTAACAGAAAGAACACAGATCTTGAAGCCCAGAACAGGTAGGTTCTTGTCCTAGACCTACCATTTATCAGTGGTAGGACCTTGATCAAGTCAGTTCAGGTGTCTGAATCTTGGTTTCCTTATCTATAAAATGATGATAGGAATATTTTTACTTCCAGTTTCACCGTTGTAAGAAACAACTTATGTAGTGCAAGATAATAGTTCTTATGAAAGTGCTTTTTGACAGTATGGAACTATGTGAACCATATGATAGAAGGTTTTGTTATAGTGTAGTATCATGCTTATTTCTATAGTGTTATTTGTGGATATAGTTTCAAATGGATAAAAGCCTGTAATGTATGTATATACTACTAAAAAGTTCTTATAACAATAGTAAAGCTAATTAGAATAATAATTTTATAGCCTGTAAATTGAAATTATTGGATTAGGTGATCTCCAAGGCCTCCATACATTTCTAACATTCCTATAATTCTATAATTCACATTTCAAATGAAAGTCCAATTAGACTGAACTTCAGGTTTCTGGTGAATAAATAGAATATTTTTTTCTTCATAATATAAAAAGGAGGCCTCGAAGGGGAAAATATGCTTGAAATATAAAATCTCACAATTAAAAAAGATCTCAAAGTCCAGCTAATCAAATCCCATTCCTATACAAGAATTTCCTTTATAACCTATTTGGGAAATCCTCATCCAGGCTATGCTTAAAAATTTCCACTAAAATAATTTCCACTGCTACAAAGTTCTTCCTTACATCAGCCTATAATCTTCATTAGTGATTTCTACCAATTGAGTTATATTTTGCCCTCTGAAGCTAAGCTAAACATTCTGTTCCTTCTTCCATCTAGCAGCCCTTCAAATAAATGTTTGACACTAGTGATTCCTTGGGGACAGTCTTTGGGGGTAACCAGAGGATTCCTCACCAGTCAGGGAAGCTCTCTTACCAACCCATTACACAGAGTCAGCTCCTGGTTGTGCTAGCAGTGCATTTTCATATGTCCTTCCCTCCCCAAATCTATCTGGATCCCAGGTTGTTGAGGATGGAATCAGAGAGGCAGAAAGAAAAGCTGGGATTTTTCCTTGAAGAATCTTCTTCCCAAATGGAATTTACAACAGATTGAAATTCATAAGTAGTCCCCAATTCCCCCAAAGTTTCAATTATATTGACGATTAGGGGAAAGGATTAATATAGTATGCACATAGGGTCATAGATGTAAAGTTGGAAGGAACTAGAGACCTTCTTCAGCCCCTTCATTTTACACATTAGGAAACTGAAGCCCCAGGAAGTTAAGTGTTTTGCTCAAATTGATTTGCTACATAAGTAATATCAGGTTACTACAGGATTTGAGCAAATAATAGTTAGCACTTATATAGTGCAATGAGATTTACAAAGTACTAGTAACTAGGGTAACTAGTAACTAGGATGCTATCCTTTTTTTTGTAGATGAGGAAATTGAGGCAGAAATTAAGTGATTTGTCCAGGGTTACACAGCTAATATCTAAGGATAGATTTGACCTCAAGTCTTTATGTCTCCAGGTTCAGGGTTATATCCACTGTGTCATCTAGCGGCCTATTAACTCAGGTCTTCTGATTTAAAAATCATTGCTTTTTCTATTCTGCTTCATCATTTCTGTCCCTCATTTTATTAATGTATGTGTGTGTGTATGTATGTATATGTATATCTCACAGCTAAATATATAAATAACTTAATGTCAGGGTAGGTAAGAACAATTGGTTTATCCAAAACTTGAGATTGTATTTATATTTCAATTACCAATGTTGATTATTCAGTTCAGAACTTCTCTCACGATTTTGTTGTTGTTGAGTTGTTTCAGTTGTGTCCTCCTCTTTGTGGCCTGATTCAAATCTGGCCTCAGACATTTACTAGTTATATAAGCTATGTCACTTAACCCTGTTTACCTTAATTTCCTCAAATGTAAAATGAGATAGAGAAGGAAATGGCAAAATACTCTAGTATCTTTTTTTGTTAAGAAAAACCCAAATGGGGTCATGAAGAGTCAGACATGACTGAAATTTTGAACAATAACAACACGTCTAATAAAATGTTATGCTCAAAAAGTTATCAAACTGTGCATACCCTTTGACCCAGCAGTGTTTCTATTGGGCTTATATCCCAAAGAGATCTTAAAGGAAGGAAAGGGCCCCACATGTGCAAGAATGTTTGTGGCAGCCCTTTTTGTAGTGGCAAGAAACTGGAAACTGAATGGATGCCCATCAATTGGAGAGTGGCTGAATAAATTATGGTATATGAATGTCATGGAATATTATTGTTCTATAAGAAATGACCAGTAGGATGATTTCAGAAAAGCCTGGAGAGACTTGCATGAACTGATGCTGAGTGAAGTGAGCAGAACCAGGAGATTATTATACACAGCAACAACAATACTATATGATGATCAATTCTGATGGATATGGTTCCATCAGATGAGATGTTTCAAACCAGTTCCAGTTGGTCAGTGAAGAAGGCCATATACACCCAGAGAAAGGGATATGAATGTGGACCAAAACATAACATTTTCATGCTCTCTATTGATGTTTGCTTGCATTGTTTCCCTTCTCAGATTTTTTTTCTTGTAGATCTGACTTTTCTTGCACAGCAAGATAACTGTAAAAATATGTATGCATATATTCAATTTGTCAAATATTTTAACATAATTAACATGTAGTAGGCTTCCTGCCATCTAGGGGAGGGGTGGGAGCTAGGGGGGGAAATTTGTAACAGAAAGCTTTGCAAGGGTCAATGTTGAAAAATTACCCATACATATGTTTTGCAAATAAAAAGCTTTAATTAAAAAAATAAATAAATATAAAATGTTATGTAAAATCCAGAGGAATATAGTGTCCAGGAAAATGAAAATGATAGTTCTCCTGTACTCTGGAGTCAGATCCTGGCAGATCCTGTACCCTGGAGTCAGATCCTATCTGAAATCCTGCATTTAGTCCTGGGCATCATATCCTAAGGCAATTAACAAGTTGGAATCTGTCCAGAGGAGGACAACTAGGAGATAAAAGGAAGTGGTAAACATGCTGTTCAAGAATTGGTTGAAGATACTGGGGATGCTTAGACTAGAAAAAAGAAGACTTGTTTGTCTTTATATATTGTTGGATTTTGAATTTGAGAATGCATCATCCTTATCTTTGACTTCAGCAAGTAGAGCAATGGGTAGAATTTGAAGAGAGGCAGATTTAGGTTTGATGGAAAGATAAGCCTCCCAATAATTAGAACTGTTCAAAGGTAGAATTTATGTGATTAGCCTAAAGAGTATTTTCTTTCACTGGGTATCTTCAAATGGAAGATGATCAAAATCTTCAGCATTTTAGAGCTAGAAGGAATATTAGTCCAACCAATACTGGAAAGGACTCCCCACTCAGCCCTGCTTTCTATTTGAAGTCTTCCAAGTCTTCCAAAACTACCATATTTAAGGCATTATATTTTGGACAACTCAATTCTAAAAGAATTTTTTTCCTGATATCAAGCCTCAACAGTGTCTACAACTTGTGTCCTTTGCTTCCAGCTCTGTCCTCTGTCATAGGTAAAATGAATCCATTTTTACCTGATGGCTAAGTAGAGTGAATGTCTTTCCAAAGTTTGTTTGATAAACCCCTGTAATAAAAAAAAAAAACAAATCAACTTACTTACCTTTTATAGCATTTCCTTGACTTACCTTTTATAGCATTTCCTAATTCTCTATCCTCAAAAATTCTTACTGACCTTCAGAGGTGCAAATCAGATGACAACTCTGTCATTTAATATCATTCCCTACTTCTCTATCCTCAGAAATACTTACTGTTCTTGAAGGTGCAAGTCAGATGACAACTCTGTCATGGAATCTTTTCAGATTGTTGGCCACTGAACCTTTTCTCTTTTGGCATCTCATAATGCATTGTAGCAATCTTAGGAATTTTGTATTAGATTCATTTGAGTATATGTCTTATCCTTGCTTCCATGTTAGATTTTATACATTTTTGTACTTCTTAACACAGTGCACTCATTATCCATATTACATGTAACTTAATAAAAGTTATATGAATTGAATTATTTAATTGAGTTTTGTGCATTTTGAAATTATAATCTAATTGCATTAGTTAGGGAACTCAGAACATCAGGCCATTTGGAAATTGTCTGTCATCTTTTAGTTTTATATTGTGGAGTGAAAATCATTTGTTATAGTCATTGGTTCACTTGTTCTTCCTTTTCATTATATATCTTTACTGTCTTCTATATGAACTATTCTGAGCACTCTCTGTAGCAAGTTATTCTTGTGTTTCATGTATACTTTAAATAGAGAAGGTTCAAGGACAACAGTTTTCTAAATTCCAAAATTTATGGGACAGGTCATGTTAGGTTATGAAACCTGAATTTGTACCAAATTTATCCAGAATTTTACAATAGCACTAGCTGGCTGTGAGGGAAGGGGGAAGTTGGATCAGATAATTGCCTGATGGAAGAATCACATGTGATGGTGCCTTTGAGAACACTGTAGAAATAGGAATGTTCCAGAAAAATAATGCAGACACACAACTAACCTGTACATAGGAATTCTTACTTAACAACTTTGAAATAGAGTACTGACCAAAGTACAATAAGCATTTGCCCCCTGAAAACAGGAAATAGGACTGTGTCTCTAGATGGATATAAAAGTCATCTTTCTTCCCTCCTGGTTCTCTCAATCTGCCCCTCTTTAGTATTTTTCTGAGCTATTTACTCAATACAACATCAGCATAAAATTTCAGAACTTTCAAATACACACTGTGCCAGACATTTTGATCTTCAGATTCTCAGACAAAGGGAGGTAAGAATTAGCTACTTCAACAACCTGAGTAATATTTTTTTTGGAATTTAGTTAGCATTAGTTGGGGATTTTATATGTATAGATGTAAAACCATTGGGTATATGGTGGTATGTGCCTGTAATCCCTAGAACTGGAAAGCTTAGATTAGTGGATTACTTGAGTTCTTAGAAATTCTTAATTGCAGTAGATTCTACACTGTCTAGTATCAAAATGGGGAAGGGGAGCCACCAGACTTTTTCAAGAAGGGTGACCCCAGCTCAGATTGGAAACAATAAGTCAAAGATAAGGTGCTGTTCAGCAAAAGGATGGGATTTATGAATAGCTTATCTCATCTCATTTGGGTGAAATAAGGAACACTAAGGAAGGAAGGAAGGAAAGAGGGAGAAAGGAAAGGGAGGAAGAAAGGAGAGAAGGCTGGATGGATATGGGTTGAACAGTCTCCAAGGTTCCTTCCATATCATATTTGTAATTTTATATCTGTGTGCATGGTTTTCATTGTATCATAACAACAAATTATATCATTTCATATTTTTGTATTCATTCACATATGTATATTGATATATACATACGTGAATTCATATACATATGAATCCATTATTGTTATTGGAAAATCAAGTAATGTTGAAGCTAAAGATCAAACTGAACAAATACCTATGTTAGGGAAAAATCAGTATTATTATTCATGCATTAGGATTCCATTTACTCTTCTGTTATTAAAATTGTTTTAAGTAAGATTCCTTGGTTAAGGCGATGAATAAATTAAAAATGTCCTCAGATTTTCCCAGTTATGTTTGCATTTCATTCTTCTTGTGGTCCACAGCAGGAATGAGGCTTAACTAACATTTTCATGTACCAATGATTATAATCCAGGTGTGAGCTTTTACTTAAACTAATAAATTATTATCCTTCACCATGGAAGTATAAACAAAGCCCTTAATTAATGAATTTTCTAATTGTTATTTCCTGCTGTGGATGTTAGCCAACATTTAGTACTTACATGAATAATTTATCTGTTTCATTTTTTTAAAAGCCAAGACTCTTTTTTGAATGTTATCATAACTGTTGTGTTTCATTTTAGTTAAATAAAGAAAATAAGACTTTGAAAAGAATCAGCATGCTCTATATGGCTAAACTGGGGCCTGATGTTATAACTGAAGAGATAAATATTGATGATGAAGACTCAGCTGCAGAAACAGAGGGAACCTCTGGGACTTGTGACTCTGTACAATGTCAACAGCAAATAAAAGGTAGGATTTGTTATTCAGCTTATGATCATTTTCTTATAAAAATGAGAATATTATTAATAAGATTCTATTCATATTGGTACTGGCTAAGCTTTTTCTTAGGATTCTGTACTTTAAGAATCTGGACCCAGAGAATCAATGCATCAGTAAGTATTTATTGAATACTCACTGTGGGCCCAATATTATTGTAGGAACTCTTGGAGATACAAGAGAAACATAAAACATCATCTCTGGCCTCCGGGTGCTTATAGTATGGTTGAATAAACATAATACAACCCTATATAGAGATCCATGAATTCATTCCTATAACTGTTTCTGCTATAGCACATATAAGAATTAGGAAGACTCATATTCATGAATTCATAATCCATCCTCAGACAATTGCTAGCTTTGTGAACTTGGTCAAGTCACTTAATCCTGTTTGCCTCAGTTCCTCATCTGTAAAATAAGCTGGAAAAAAATAGCAAATCATTCCAATATCTTTGCCAAGAAAATCCTTATTTGCATAAAATAGAGAAAGAGAAAATCAATGAATTGGGCTTGCAACTAAAAAAGCTAGAGAAAGAACAAATTAAAAACCCCCAATCAAATACCAAACTTGAAATACTAAAAATGAAAGGAGAGATTAGTGAAATTGAAAGTAAAAAAACTATTGAATTAACAAATAAAACTAAAAGTTGGTTTTATGAAAAAACCAACAAAATAGATAAACTTCTAGTTAATTTAATTAGAAAAAGGAAAGAGGAAAATCAAATTGTTAGTCTCAAAAATGAAAAGGGAGAACTTTCCACCAATGAAGAGGAACTTAGAGCAATAATCAGGGGTTACTTTGCCCAACTGTATGCCAATAAATTTGATAACCTAAGTGAAATGGAGAAATATCTTCAAAAATATAGATTGCCCCGATTAACAGAAGAGGAAATAAATTACTTAAATAGTCCCATTTTAGAAAAAGAAATAGAACAAGTCATTAATCAACTCCCTAAGAAAAAATCCCCAGGAGCAGATGGATTTACATGTGGATTCTACCAAACATTTAAAGAACAATTAACTCCAATATTATATAAACTATTCGAAAAAATAGGGAATGAAGGACTCCTACCAAACTTCTTTTATGATACAGACATGGTACTGATACCTAAATTAGGTGAAACAAAGACAGAGAAAGAAAATTATAGACCAATATCCTTAATGAATATTGATGCAAAAATCTTAAATAAAATATTAGCAAAGAGATTACAGAAAATCATTCCCAGAATAATGCACCATGACCAAATAGGATTTATGCCAGGAATGCAGGGATGGTTCAATATTAGGAAAACTATTAACATAATTGACTATATTAATAACCAAATTAACAAAAAACATATGATAATCTCAATAGATGCAGAAAAAGCATTTGATAAAATCCAACATCCATTCCTATTAAAAAAATTAGAGAGTATAGGAATTAATGGACTTTCCCTTAAAATAGTCGGTAGCATCTATTTAAAACCATCAGCTAGCATCATATATAATGGTGATAAACTGGAACCATTCCCAGTAAGATCAGGGGTGAAACAAGGTTGCCCACTATCACCATTACTATTCAATATTGTATTATAAACGCTAGCTTTGGCAATAAGACAAGAAAAAGAGATTAAAGGAATTAGAGTAGGTCATGAGGAAACCAAATTATCACTCTTTGCAGATGATATGATGGTCTACTTAGAGAACGCTAGAGAATCAACTAAAAACTATTAGAATTAATCCACAACTTTAGCAAAGTTGCAGGATACAAAATAAATTCACATAAATCATCAGCATTTTTATACATCACCAACAAAATGCAACAGCAAGAGATACAAAGAGAAATTCCATTCAAAATAACTATCGATAGTATAAAATATTTGGGAATATATCTGCCAAGGGAAAGTCAGGATCTATATGAGCAAAACTACAAAACACTTTCCACACAAATAAAGTCAGATGTAAACAATTGGAAAAATATCAAATGCTCTTGGATAGGTCAAGCGAATATAATAAAGATGGCAATACTACCTAAACTAATCTATCTATTTAGTGCTATACCAATCAAACTCCCAAGAGATTATTTAACTGACCTAGAAAAAATAACAACAAAATTCATCTGGAAAAACAAAAGGTCAAGAATTTCAAGGGAATTAATGAAAAAAAATGCAAATGAGGGTGGCCTAGCTGTACCAGATCTAAAACTATATTATAAAGCAGTGGTCACCAAAACCATTTGGTACTGACTAAGAAATAGAGTAGTGGATCAGTGGAATAGGTTAGGTTCACAGGACAAAATACTCAATGACAATAGTAATCTAGTATTTGATAAACCCAAAGACCCCAGTTTTTGGGATAAAAACTCACTATTTGACAAAAACTGCTGGGATAATTGGAAACTAGTATGGAAGAAATTAGGCATTGACCCACACCTAACACCATATACCGAGATCAGGTCAAAATGGATTCATGATCTAGGCATAAAGAATGATATTATAAACAAATCAGAACAATGTAGGATGGTTTACCTCTCAGACATGTGGAGGGGGAAGGAATTTGTGACCAAAGAAGAACTAGAGGTGATCATTAATCACAAAATAGATAAGTGTGACTATATCAAGTTAAAAAGTTTTTGTACAAACAAAATGAATGCAGACAAGATTAGAAGGGTAGCAGTAAACTGGGAAAATATTTTTACATCCAAAGGTTCTGATAAAGGCCTCATTTCTAAAATATATAGAGAATTGACTCAAATATATAAGAATTCAAGCCATTCTCCAACTGATAAATGGTCAAAAGATATGAACAGACAATTTTCAGACGAAGAAATTTAAACTATTTCTGGTCACATGAAAAGGTGCTCCAAGTCACTATTGATCAGAGAAATGCAAATTAAGACAACTCTGAGATACCACTACACACCTGTCAGATTGGCTAAAATGACAGGAAATGATAATGATAACTGTTGGAGGGGATGTGGGAAAACTGAGACACTGATACATTGTTGGTGGAACTGTGAACGGATCCAACCATTCTGGAGAGCAATTTGGAACTATGCTCAAAAAGTTATCAAGCTGTGCATATCCTTTGACCCAGCAGTGTTTCTACTGGGCCTATATCCCAAAGAGATTTTTAAGGAGGGAAAGGGACCCACATATGCCAGAATGTTTGTGGCAGCCCTTTTTGTAGTGGCAAGAAACTGGAAATTGAAAGGATGCCCATCAATTGGAGAATGGCTGAATAAATTATGGTATATGAATGTTATGGAATATTATTGTTCTGTAAGAAACGACCAACAGGAGGATTTCAGAGAGGCCTGGAGAGACTTGCATGAACTGATGCTGAGTGAAATCAGCAGAACCAGGAGAACATTATACACAGCAACAAGCCTATATGATGATCAGTTTTGATGGACGTAGTTCTCTTCAACAATGATGTGATTCAAACCAGTTCCTATTGTTCAGCGATGAAGATAGTCATATATACATCCAGAGAGAGGCCTGTGGGAACTGAGTGTGAACTACAGCACAGCATTTTAACACTTTCTGTGAATATTTCCATGCATTTTGTTTTCCTTCTTAGCTTGTTTTTTCTTTTTCTCTTTCTAGATCTGATGTTTCTTGTGCAGTAAAGATAACTGTATAGATATGTATACATGTATTGTATTTGTCACATAATTTATCCTATTTAGCATGTATTAGATTACCTGTCATCTAGGGGTGGGGGTGGGGGGAAGGAGGGGAAAAGCTTGGGAAAAAAAAGTTTTTGCAAAGGTCAATGTAGAAAAATCACTCATGTGTTTTATAAATAAAAAGCTTTATTAAAAAGAAAGATAAAACAGAATCTTTAGCATTTGCTTTTGTAAAGTGTTTTCATTTTAACAAGTGTCAGTTTCAAATTTTCACCTATTATATCCCAATAATATATATATGCATATGTATATATATGAAGTAAATTAAGAAACAAAACATTCATATTTCTGAAGGGAAAATTACTGGCATTAACCCTTCTATCAAACTAGTTTATATTCTGACTCAGTTCACATAATGTCAGAAAGGCTATAAATTGGCAGTTATTCGGGATTTTTCCTTCAAATAAAACCTTCCAAAGTAAAAACTGCCTGTTGTTTGTTTATACTGTTTTGTGACAAGAGCCCATGACCACTAAGAAATAAAAAAGAAATTAGTACAATGCCTTAATTGGTTTTGCTGGAAGCTTTTTAAAAATATCTACTTCAAAAATGACAGATTTTTTTTTCAGGATATGGGCTTTGTGGAATATAAGGAAACCAAAGACTGGTGCATTTGATATTTTGCAAATACATTGTTTATGAATTATGGTAACTGTCATTGTGGTGAGAAAAACCTAGTAAAAAGCTCATTAAAATTTGCCTTTACCTTTTGCTCTCAAATATTGACACATTCACAGTGTGCAATATTCAGGTATTTGGGATTCTTTTCATTAAAAATATCCATTTATTTTCCCTTTATTTTATCTTTTTTTCTCTTTGAAAAATCTAGAGCTTCGAGATCAAATTATATCTGTTCAGGAAGAAAAGAAGACATTGGCTATTGAACTAGAAAACCTGAGGTCCAAGCTTGTTGAAGCCATTGAGGAAGTATGTATTGGAATGATAAAATGAGGACTATTTTAAAAGAATTTTTAGAAGTGGATAAGAAAAAATGAACTAGTCAGCCACTTGCTTTTGATATAAACTTTGAATTTCTTTCACTTTAATTGTGTGAATCAGTGACCACTGAAACCACTGAAATTCTAAAAATGAAAAATTATGCCAAATAATATTGAGAAAGGAATTACTAAATCTTTTACTTGAGAACTTAAACTTAATAGGAAGATGAAGAAACTAAGTTTTTCCTCCTTATCATTTTTGGATAGATAAGGTCACATTATAGTATGAGAATCAAACAAGACTTTAGAAATCACTTTGTTCAGTCCATTCATTTGCAGATTAGAAAAGTGATTCTCCCAGAGAAAAAGAAACTTGCCTAAAATTAGATGGTTAGTTAGTATCCCATCCATAACTAACATTCAGTTCTGGCTCCATTGATTGTCAAAGGCATTCGGGGGTATTCTTCTGTTTCATTGAATATCTTTAAGCCTAGTATAAATTTGGAGAAGGAAGAATCTAAATGGTTCTCAAAGTTTTTCAGTCCAAGAGTCAGTTCTGTGGGGTCATTTTGCTGCTCTGTCTTTGGTTCTTTACAAAAAATGCTAATTTGAATGGGGAAAATGTTGATGTTTTAGATAAGTCTCTAATCATAGATATTGAGTAGAGTAAATTATTCATTCAAACAAATATAAAATATAGATTTTTTCCATCATAATATTAATACTGTCTCCAGTATTTCAAAGATCTGAGATTTTCTACCTCTGCCAGCCTCAAATGCCTCCCACTTCCAGGTTAGTACATAGTCTTTGAGATGATAGTAATTGACAGAGCTTTGTGTTAAACTTCTGGTCATACCACATTATCTAGCCTACAATTCCTGGAGTATGGTTGTAGATTTCATTTATATTCATTTTAGGATTCTTGGTTTTGATCTTTGCATTAAATATTATCAATATTTTTCATGCAGAGAGATAGAGCTAAAAATCAAAATATTTGTTCTATGATCAGTAGTTAGAATTTGAAAATGTTAAATTCTTTATAAGACTTTAATTCTTAATGAGTTATGTACAAAGACTGTCTCACTAATGTTTGGCTTTGAGACGTGCTTTTATAGATGAAGATACGTTAATCTGTTTGAAGCTATAAATTTGTCTTGAATGTAAAATAGAAATCACACATTACCATATGGTCTCATTTTACACTGTTGGCTGTTATCTCTTCTCTAAAAATCTCACAACTTTTAGGTAAATAAAGTTAAACAAGAAAAATCTGTTTTGAATTCAGAAGTTCTTGAACAAAGAAAAGTACTGGAAAAATGCAATAGAGGTATGTATGTTCAGTTTCCTTAGCCCAAAAGCTGTGCATGATAACACTTCATTTTTTCCTGTTATTATTTCTTTATGCTATTTTCATGCAACAGCCAAGTATTTTTCATCTTACAACGGAAATGAATTCTCAAATTTTTCTTTGCCATCCTCTTCTGATAGTTAACTAATAGATCTCTTTAGGACTTAAAGTCTTAAAGAATTTAAAAACAGATCCTTAGAGGTCATCTCATACAACCCATTCATTTTATAGATGGAGAAATTGAGGCCCAGATAATAAAAAAAAGCTTGTCAAGAACCACATAATTTGTTTATGGCGATGCCTGGGAGTTGGACCCAGGTTAACTAACTCCTTATCTAGTGGGGTACAGATTATCTCCTGTCCCTGGAGTTCCCTCACTCCCCTTTCCCTTGCTTTGCTTCTTAGAATCCTAAGTTCATTATATGACTATATCACACACTGCTTTTCTTCTACTTCTGGTATGTTAGGGATAATTAGAAGTGCTTTCTCTTGAGAAACTGGAATTTAGAAGAAATCCTTGAATATATTTTAAAAGTTTACCACTCAAAGTGATCTCATTCCTTAATTAATCAATATATACCATCACAGTAACCATGGCTTTAATAAATGTTTCTGAATTCATCCTTTTTAAATTAAATGTCACTCTCATCTCTGCTGTAGCAGCTATAGGAAATATGTAGTTATCCCTTCCATATTGTCGGGATTGGGTACACAGCATCTCCACAATCTGGAAAATCTGCATAAAATTGTTTGGCCCTCCCTACAAGAGAAGTCTGAATCTTTTTTTGGTCTTTTATGGAGTTTTTAGAGTACTATGTAAAATTTGGGTTAAATATTTGGTCATAGACTCTGTGTTGTCTGCTGGCCTTTGCATGTCATCTGTGGCTTCTGCAAAACTTTCCCAAATTCCCATTCAATTCATAATGCTGATTGGTGATATATCAATTTCATGATGGGGAAAAATGTGCTATGGAAGATATAAGTGTCCCTTGATGCTTAGATAGTGCCCATTCTTATGTGAGTTCTGATCAGAACTTTTGCGACTGTTTCTTCTATAAAAGGAGTAAATGTAGCATAGTAGAATTAGTACTGTCTTAAAATTCAGGAAGTCTCGGGTTCAAATTCTAATTCTGACATTTATTTCATTGTGTGAAAATGGTCAGGTGGTCACTTACCTGTTGAACCTCAGTTTCTTTATCTGTAAAATGGAAATAGTAATTCTTTACAATAGTTATAATTTTTATGAAGACTAGGGTTTTTTGGGGGGTTGGGTGGGTGGGTGAGGACTGGACCTGTATTTCATCAATGAAGAGAACTTCCAGTGAGAAAGCAGCCTCCACCAAAGCAGATCATCAATTCTTTCGTAGCTTACAATCTAAACAGCTGTTGGTGAAATTTAGAGGTTATGTGAATTTCTCAGATTATATATCAGAAACTTAGGTAACATAATGTATTCAAACATTTGTAAACTTTAATGTGATATATAAATGGCAACTCTGGCTGCTGCTGTTATAATATTCAGTCAGTTAGTAAGCAAAGTAGCTAAGTTCAAGGTAGCATCAAATATCAGAGATACCAGGAAATCAGAAAATAGCCCCTTATTTCAAGGAGTTCACACTAGCCTGGTTTCCAGTGATTGAATACAGTTTCTATGAGGATTGTAAAGAATCTTTGCCATTAGGTTACAGATATCCCAACAACCCCAAAACATCATTAGTTTTAGATCTATAAAACCCTTAAAAAGCAAAATACTAACATTAATTCATATTGCCCATTTTATTGTAGATCATACGATTTTAGAATTAGCAGGAGCTTTAGTGTTCATCTGGTCCATTCCATTACTGCAGCATGCCATCTTCCCTACTCTTTTATAGATTACAAAACCTGAGGCCCAAAGAGATTGTGACATGGCCCTAAATTATTATGCCTGATGTTTTCAAGGACCATGCTGATTTTTTTCACAAGCTTATTCTCTTAGCCTTTTTTTGTCATTATAATAAAGTTTTTTTTAAATCATGTTATGAAGTGCTTATAATGTTGACACTAGATTACTTAGAGGTGTACATGAGAGAATAATTTCCTTGAATAACAGGAGACATCAAAAGTCATTGTATGTGACACCTCATCTTTTTTACTATAGTGTCTTGCCATGGAAGAAAAGCTTTGGCTGTAGTCCTTAAAATTGTCTTAAGTATTCTTTGTCTTGTTCATAAAGTTTCTTTTTAAAAGGTGATAGAAAATCAGTTGACTCTCAGTGACCTATAATCCACATCACAAAGTACCACTTATATTGCTTTACCACTATAAGACTGTTAGGCTTTTGTCCAAGGAAGCAGAGGATTTATAGAGTATGGAGTTTGAAATTCTATGTCATTATACTGAAAACTAGTCCTTAGCCAGTTAGGACTGAAGTGCATCAACAGAGGAGTGAGTGAAAGCAATTATTTACGAGAGCTCTTTTTTTTAAAAAAAAATTATTTTATTGATATGACTTACAGGCTAATGTTGAGATACACTGAAAAAAGAGAACAAGAAAGTAAACAATATCTTCCTATATTATGCCTAATATCTGTCAGTATCATTTCTGACAGCATTGCATTTTAACAAAATATGACACAATTTAAAAGGTGGCAAAGAAATTCATCTGATGTTTTCTGATCTGTTTTTTTTTTTGTATGAACCTCTAAGTCTATGAAATCCATAGGCTTTCCTTTTCTGTTTAAAACATACTAGTACTCCTAAATCTGTGATCTCATTGATTTGGGTATAACTCCAATGTCAAACACAATCCATTCATTCTTGCCTCTTCTCTGCACCTCTTGTGGCTATCAGTGAGGCCATATAGATAGTCATTCATTCCTTGCTTTCTACTTGGGACTAGAACATCTTTCTTCCCAGTCATGCATTTTTTATGATGTCCTTTTGGTCACTACTGATTCTTTCCTTGTTTGTACTATAACATGCCACATTATTTTAAACTGTTTAATAGTGTAGCTGAAGGGTTTTTAGAGATCATTTAACTCAACCCTCTAATTTTTTAAATGAGAAAACCAGGAATTTGGAAAATGAACTCATTTATTTAAAGACACATCAGTATGTAACATGCCTTCTTAGATATAATCAAATGATCTGCATCTTTGACAAACTAATAGCTAATATTTTTTGCTTTTTAAGTTTTGCAAACTGCAATGTCTTGTTTGATCCTTAGAACAATACCAAAAGGTAGATGCTACCTATCCCCATTTTGTCCCCATTTTGCTGATGCAGAAACTCAAACAAAGAGTAAATGACTTACCCAGGGTTGTTCAATTTGTAAGTGGCTCTATTTGAACTCAGATTCCAGGTTCAATATTTTATCCATTGTTCCATCTTATCTACCTCATTAAACACAAATGTAATAAACTTCTTAATCATGATTCTGTTGTTATCCTTTTACTAGTGTCCATACTAGCAGTGGAAGAGTATGAAGAAATGCAGGTGAACCTTGAATTGGAAAAGGATCTTCGGAAAAAAGCTGAGACATTTGCACAGGAGGTGAGTGTAGCTCATGAAAACAAAACTGGGACTGGTTTTAAGATAAAACAAAAATAAACAAAAATCTGCCAGTGACCTATCAGATTGACATTCTGAGACAGGAGTAGAACATATAAATAAACAGAATAAAATTCATATAAGGTAGAATAAAATTCATCACCCACTGTCATCTCAGCAGAGAATATAACTTGAAGGCTGGACCACCCATGGCCAGGTTATCAGAAAGCTTCAAAAGAGCCTTGGGAATTTGAGGTGTGCTTTTCTGTAGATGAGGTAGGATGATAAAGGAAGGATCTTTGTCCCCATGCTTCTTTTAAATTACTCCACAATGCTATCTTTATGTCAGGCAGTTTTTT
Organism: Myrmecobius fasciatus; assembly: GCA_023553655.1. Taxonomy (NCBI): domain Eukaryota; kingdom Metazoa; phylum Chordata; class Mammalia; order Dasyuromorphia; family Myrmecobiidae; genus Myrmecobius; species Myrmecobius fasciatus. The sequence goes on along the minus strand of JAJPUD010000451.1, from coordinate 7,489 downwards.
CACTGGCTTTGGAATTTTGCCATAATGTGTATCCACTATCCCAGTTGCTCCTCAGTTGTAATGGTTCTCTTCTTACCTTAGAGATAAGATAGCTCTAGCAAGCAGCACCCTGATCATGTTCCTCTTGTCTACATGCTGTTCAGTTCACTGATTCATCTCATTCATTCATTCAGCAGACCTTCTATCATTGCTTTATTGTTATCTCCAATTTATCCTGTCTGTACATGGTTTTGAACATGGTTATTTGCATGTTGGTCTCTCTCCTTAGACCATGGTGGGCTCCTTGTGAGCAGGAACTACCTATTGCCTTTCTTTGTATCCCCTTTTTACCTTTGTGTCATAGTGCCTGGTACATAGGAGGTGTCTAATAAATACTTATTAATTGACTGATTACAGAGTATTGTACCAGATACAGAGGAAAATAAAAAGATTAAAAAAAATCAAAGGTTTCCATTTACCTTTAGACAGAATACAGATTAGTAGGAGGGAATTAGACAAATGTAAAAATAACATAAGTGTGAGAGAAGTGCAAAGGAGTGGGAGTTTAGAGCAGAGTATTAATAAAAGGTGAGTTTTTTAAGCTTTGTAAGCTCATTTGTTAAACTAATGCAAAAATACTATAGGTATCTTTTAATCTCCATTTTACATAAGAGGAAACTGAGGCTCACAAGAGTTAATGTATAGTTTGCCCTTAAACAAACATTTAGTAAATGCCAGAGGTTAGATTCAGATGTAGACCTCTCCCAACTTCTAAACTTAGCTCTTTTCCCGCTATACCATATTACTACTAGTACTAGTACTACTAATACTACCAACTCCCAAACCTAGCTCTTTTCTCACTATACCATATTATTACTAGAACTTGTATTATTACTACTAGTACTACAAACTCCCAAATATAGCTCTTTCCCCACTATATCCTATTACTACTAGTACTAGTACTATTACTACTATTACTACCAATTCCCAAATCTAGTTCTTTTTCCACTATATCATATTACTACTAGTACTGCTACTAGTATCATTGCTACTAGTACTACCAACTCCAAACCTAGCTCTTTTCCCATTATACCATATTACTATTAGTACTAGTATTGGTTATTATTACTACTAGTACTACCAACTGCCAAAACCTAGTTCTTTTCCCATTATATCATATTACTACTAGTATTGCTACTACTATTATTATTACTAGTATTACCAACTCCAAACCTAGCTCTTTTCACATTATGGCATATTACTACTAGTACTACTATTGGTTATTTTTACTACTGGTAGTACCAGCTCCCAAACTTAGCTCTTTTTCCACTTTATCATATTACTACTAGTATTAATAGTAATGGATTCTACCTCAGTTGCACAATTTATATTGAAGATATAGCTCTTTAAAAAGTTACGTATTGCATCTGTTCCCATTAGGATTGTGACAAATGCAACTGTAACAAGCAAGGCAAAATTGTGACAGAGGCTGGCAGAAATGCATTTTGAGCAGTATGAATTGGGCAAATCATTTAAACTCTTCAGGTCTCAGTTTCCTCACCTATAAAATGAGAAGGGTTGTACTAGATAATAGATGCTATGTATCCTTCTAATTCTCAATCTATGATCTTAAATTTGAAGAAAGCAAGAATCAACAAAGATTTTTTTTAAGTAATGCAAAAGACATGATGATTCTTGTGCCTAAGGGAAATTGAAATGGTATTGCTGTACAGGATGACTTGAAGTAGTGAGAGATTAGAGTCTAATGGTCTTTCCAGGAATTATTTTATTTTTCTAAATGAGAAATAATGAGGATATGAGAAGTAGCAGTGAGTATGGAAATAGGGTAGATGTAGAAAGAATTTTGAATGTAAAAATTATAAAACTAGATACTTGTTTGTTGTAGGAAAGAGGGCTCTGAGAAGTGGTATTTAGATTTGGAACATGGAAGAGTAAAAATACCCTTAACAGAAAAAAAAATCAGAAGGAAATTCAGAAATATTATGAGTTCTGGGTGTATTGGCTTGGAGGATCTATATGACCAAGAGATATTCAGAATTCAAAACTAAAGCTTGGTAGAGAGACCACAACAAGAGTTAAATTTGAGAGTCAACTACTGAGTTGACAGTAAAAGTTAGAGAAGTACATTGACTTAGAGAGAGAGAGAGAGAGTGAGAGTGTGAGAGAGAGAGAGAGAGAGAGAGAGAGAGAGAGAGAGAGAGAGAGAGATGTCAATTGACTGGGGAAATCCAACATTTACAGCGGCTTTTTTTTGTATTGTGGACCCCTTTGACAACATAAAAATAGAATTATAGAAGAAATCAGTTCTATTAAAATGGTTATCAAAATATATTTTTAAAAACTCAAGATTACAGACCCAAACTAAGAACCCCTGATTAGTGGGGGTTAAAAGGAAGAGAAGAAAGCAAAGGAAAGAAAAGAAGCTATAAAAGAGCAGGTGGAGGACTAAGATGGGCAGTTAAAATGTTTGAATACCATGGCTCTTAGTCCTATTAATCTTTTGAAATGATAAATGCTGTAATTAAATGGAACTGTGTAAGTCACTGGAGTAAAGTTCATTTACATGTGGTCTCCTGACTGTGTATCATGCTGTGGGACATAAGGAAAGTATTTAAAGGGTAATGGTGAAAGAAGTATCTTCTCTAAAATCTAATGACCTCTTTTTAGTCTTCATTTTTGACCTCTGAGCAATGTTTGACATTGTTGACCACCCTCTCCTCCTGGATACTCATTTCTTTGTGAATTTTCCTGACACTACTTTCCCTATCTTTTCCTTTTATTGTTTTACAGCATCTTCTTTGTGTCCTTAGCTGGATCATTATCTCTCATATTCCCTAGTTCTGTCTGTGGCTCTTTTTTCCTTCTCTGTTTTCATGTGGTGACTTTATTAGCTTTCAAGAGTTTAGTAAGAGGGCAGCTAGATGGCGCAGTGGATAGAGCACCAGCTCTGAAGTCAGGAAGACCTGAGTTCAAATCTGGTCTCAGACGCTTAACATTTTCTAGCTGTGTGACCTTGGGCAAGTCACTTAACCCCAATTGCCTAAGCAAAAAAAAAAAAAAAAAAAAGAGTTTACTAATCATCTCAATACATATGTCCAAAATATTCATTTCTCTCCTAAGTTCAGAGTGACAGAACGAAATGTCTATTTAGGACATTTCAGATCGAATATTAGTTATTTCAGATTCAACATATCAAAAAGAGAACTAAATATTTTTCCCTGTAAAACTCACTCTTCTTCTGTACTTCCCTATAAATGTTGAGGGCATTACCATTCTCCCAGTCACATGGGTTTCAGTTAGTCTCTTCCCTTGTTCCTCATTCTGATAATGAGGAACATAATAGATAATCAGTTGTGCAATTTTTTTGTTGTTTCTTTCTCTACAAGAATCCACCTCTTTGGGTCTTGGTGATAGGTATCTAACACAGTGACTTTGCCATCTTTGCTAGAAAATATCAATGGAATATGGGACTGTTGTGAAGGTGATAAATGGGATTTGCATGTGTACAGAAAAAAACAGACATTAAGAATAAATCTAGAGAAATTAAAAAGAAAATCTCTTTCTTTATATTCACCCAGCCACTATCTGTGGCTTAGACCCTTTTTATAGTCTTTTAATAGGTTTCTCTGCCTTTTCATTGCAAAGTGACTTTCTTAAAGTGCATGTCTTATGCTAGTTCCACTACTCATTGCCAGTGGTTTCTTATTATCTCTAGGATCAAATATATATTCCTGTGACATTTAAAGCCTTTCAGGAACTAGCCCTAATCTATCTTCTTATAAATTATTTTCCTCCATTAGACTGTGAGTTCCTTGAAAGCAGAGACTGGGGGTTTTGTTTGTTTATTTTGCTTTTTGTCTTTTTTATATACCACTTGGCTCACAGAAGGGGCTGAATAAATGCTTATTGAATTCATGACCTCTTTAGTCTGGCAAAACTGTCCTTGTTTCTGTTTTTCATATAATAACTCTTGCCTATCTTCATGCCTCTGTGTAAATTTTTCAGTTCCTCCCCTCCCCCTCTCATTTCTGCTTCTTAGAATCTCTAGTTTTCTCCAAAATGTAGTGCAAGTATTACTTTTTTACATAAAACACTTCTTGAACTGCTCCTCCCCCAACTACTAATATCTTTTTCACAAAATCATCTGCTATTTATTTTTAATAGAACCACATGTGTACATGTTGTTTCCCTCTAAAATATAAATTCCTTGTAAGCAATGACTAATTCCCTTTAGATTTTGTATCCCCAATGCTTAGCATTTGGTTGGCACTTGATAAATTCTTGTGGATTGATTGATAGAAGGGAAAAAAGGCATGATTCGAAAGTAGAAGTGAAAGAAAGTCAAAGAATCAGAATTAAAAGGATGACATTTGACAATCAGATTCTGGTTTGGTGAAATAGTTTATCCAAGCTTAAATGCCATTATCCTGCCATTGTGCTTGGGGAAAGGTTTATTGGAAAATGATCCACCTCAAAACATTATGATTCATTCCTTTCAGAAACTCTAATGAAATGTAACTAATTTAATTACTGAGGGGGGTGGAAATAACCAAAGTGTGTGGGGAGAAATGCTGTAGTAGTATAAATAATGAACATAAGTAAGCAATGGAGTGATGAGGAGTTGGAGTTGGAGATATCAACTTGAATATGCCCATGTTGCTAAAGCGAAACGGTTTTCTGATTTTGAGTCAAATGTCAGGGTCATATTTTGAGAAAATTTGTCTGTTCTTTATAAAATGATGTGGGAATGAAAAGCTTCATGGGTAAGACCTTGAAGGTCATGGTAGTAGTGGAGAGGAGAGATTGAAGGAGCAAAATTCCACAAAGAATAAGAAAATATATGAATTACCTACTCTTCCATGCATGTAGGAAGTCTGAAATAAATATTAGTTGGTGGTGGTAACAACACTGGCACGTTAACCCCAATGAAAGAACAAAAAAGAAGCAGGAACAGAATGACAGGACCAGTGACATTTAATTTTCCCATTTACAGGGATACTTGCATTAGTGCTGAACATTTAAATAAAAACACCAACATTTTAATGAATCTAGGACAAATATAATTTATTGTGATAGTAAATCTTTTTTCTCTTCCTAAAAAAGATAAAATTAGATTGAAAACAGCATAAGGGGAAATAACATAAACAAGAAATAACATAAACAAGAAATAACCCAGTACTATAAAATAGGAGATTCAGAGTATTTTAATAAGATTTATAATTCATCTGTTTCTTTTGGGTTATATTAAAATTTGAAAAATTGTATATTTTTTTCAATATTTCTTTCCAACTTTTTGTCTTTATCATCTATTGGTTATATGCATGGTCCATGTACTAGCTAACATATATTATTATCTATACTATATAGATTTATCATAGATATATAATATAATACATATGGAGAATAATATAATGGCCAAATATTTATGAAATGAAACAGTCCTTGCCCATAAAAGCTTAAAATTTAGCTGGAGGAAACAACATACATAGATACATAGGTAGAAAATAATAATAATGAGAACTATTTATCCAGAATCTTGAAGTTTACAAAGTGCTTTACAAATATTACCTCATTTGATCCTCACAACAATCTAAGAAGTAGGTGTTATTATTACTCCCCATTTTATAGATGAGAAAGCTGAAGCACAATGAAGTTAAATGACTTAATCAGTGTCACACAGCTAATAAGTGAGACTACTTGAATTTGGATCTTCCTGATTGTGGGTCCAGTGCTCTTTATCTGGCTGCCTCAAATTAAGTGGGAAGGCCCTAGCAGTCAGGAGAGAATCAAGAAAAGCTTCATATAGAAGTAGAGCCTAGAAGAAAACTAGGAATTATAAGAGATGGATATAAGAAGGAAGGAAGGAATTCCAGGCCATGCATGCCTCATTCTGAATATTTGTTTGCAATAATAATATTAATAGCACTTCTTTATATTCATACAGATTTGTATAAATTTGCTTTATTATTAACAAATCACTTTCACATGCATTATGTCTTTGATCCTAATGATGACTTTGAAGGTTTATTGGACAGATGATATTAGAATCCTCATTTTATAGAGAGGGAAACTTAAAATCAGATAAATTATCAGAAATCACACAATTACTAATCTCTTGAGGAATTTTATTTTCTGAGGCAAATACCCCTAAGTTTTTGATTATTCATGTACTCCTTCCTAGAGTCCCCTTCCCTCTTTTAAAATCTGTCCTGTTGTTTCCTGTCCAGATTAAGTCCCCAACTCTTTTCCCATCCTAATCCATATAGATCTCTTCCTCTTGACAAGTCCCTTGATACCTATTGTCTGCCCCACTCACCTGACACTTAGTCACATGCTAAACATTGTTAACAGGTTTTTGTAAAAGATCTCTGGGTAAAGTCCTATGCTAGTACAGGGCTTATAAAGACAGAAATGAATCTTGGTCTCTTGTCTCAAGCTGTTTACATCCTAATATTCATAAGCATAGACAAACAAGAAAACAGATAATGTTTTAGTTCCCCTACAAGATTTTAATGGACATAGGACTATGTAGTGACTTGTTGTTGTTGCCCTTCATATTCAATTATATCACTATATTAGAGTCGAGTTGCAGTGTGTCTGAGGGCTCATCAGTCCAATATGAGCTCTTTCACAGGTTGGACACAAATAGTCCCTATAAACATATGGGGTAGCTTCTCTAATTTTGCACATCTCATGTTTCTTTTGGGCTAATTCAATTCTGCTTTGCTCATAGAGCACAGCACCTTCTCTGATGAGGGCACTCCATTCGGGGTGGTCCTGTGCTAGTATCTCCTATCATGCAATTGATTCTAAAGTTCTTAAGTGAGACCTTGAGAGTGTCCTTGTATCACTTTTTCTGACTACCTTGTGAGTGCTTGCCCTGTGTGAGCTTTCCATAAAATAATGGTTTTTCTTAAGTGTACATTTGGAATTTGAACAATGTGGCCAGCTCAATGGAGTTGTGTTCTATGCATTAGAGTTGGAATGCTTGACATTGTAGTTCAAGAAAGGCCAGCAGTTTCTGGTATCTTATTCAGTCAGGTGATCTTCAGAATCTTTCTAACACAATTCAAATGGAAGCTATTCAGTTTCCTGGCATGGTCTTAGTATACTGTCCAGGTTCAGCCTCAAATGGGAAAAACAATGTGTCAGATGTTGTGAGGGTACTCAATGAAGTATCTGGATTTAAAGGTTGTGAAGAGTAGTGTGAGATGATTTAGCAAACTCTATAACTACCTGGGTAGAAACAAATACTTTTTGACATTTGAGTCTTAAGAGAGTGGTTTGGTCTCTTGACCTCAAGCCAACCTTTCATAATTCAATTTTTTTTCTCAACAGACATCTCTAGGTCTGATCCTTACATAGATCTGGTTGTAATCTTCTGCTAAAAAACCTTTTAGTAACTTCTTTTTGCTTCTCGTGTAAAGTTCCTTAACCTGGATTCAATACCTTTCATAATCTGGTACCACTTCTTATATTCCTCCCTCCA
>JAJPUD010000450.1:676768-700735 GCA_023553655.1 Myrmecobius fasciatus | reverse complement strand
AAAAAAAAAAAAAAAAAGTCTTTCTCCATTCCCTTCTCCTTTTCCCTGTTTTGTGATTTCAGACTTTCCCTCTTTGGACTCACCAATCATATTGGTAAGATGAGAAGGTCGGATCAAATGATTATTGTCTATTATAGTACACATTTCTCTGGAACACAGCTTCTTAACTTGAATTCCATGGGTCCCCTCAAGAAGTTTGTGAGCTCAGAAGGAAAAAAAATCACATCTTTATTTTCACTCATCTCTAACTAAAACTTAACATTTCCTTAGATTATTTAAAAATCATTCATCTGAACAGGAGTTTGTAGGCTTCACCAGACTGTCAGGGGAATCCATCCATGACACATAACAGGAAAACACCAACTTCCATAGTGTTACACCATCTACAAAGTACTTTCTTCTACAGCCGGGAACAGAGGTGATGCATTGACAGATGAGGAAACAATTGAGATTCAGTCAGATGACGTAAATTTCCCATTACTTCAAATATTGGACTAAAAGTGAGGTCTTCTCAGTGGTTTGATGTGCCTTTCGAATAGTCAGCTGATCCTTAAAACTTCTAGCTCTACCCTTCCCATGTTCTAAAGTCCTTCCAGCTCTGCCATTCAAGTTCTTAAGTACCTTCCAGTTCTACCTTTCCATGTTTGTTCTAAGATCCCTTCCACTCTATCATTCCAAGTTTTAAGGTCCCTTCCAGCTTGTAATGTTCCAAGTTCTATCTATGGTCTCTCACCTCTAATGTTCTATATTCAAAGGTTTCTTCTACCTCTAATATTGTTCAGAGAGATTCCTTCCAGCTCTCTGTATTTGTAACCCTAGTGCTTAGCACAGTGCCTGGCAAGACAAGAAATGACCACTTGACATTGCTTTTTGCTCAGTATCTCTTTGAGCACTATCATTATATTTCATTTCTTTTTCACCACCTCTAATACTCACTAACATTGTCCTCCTTTGGAGTTGGTACCTAGATCAGGAACAGTAGTTTGTAGGGCAAAAAGGAACAGGAAAGGAAAAAAGTTAAGAAATGCATTTTAGATGAAAAACTAACAGAATAAACTTGAGGGCACAAGATTTTTTTTCACTTAACAATATTTTATTTTTTCCAATTACATGTAAAGATAGTTTTCAACATTCAGTTTTGTAATATTTTGAATTCCAAATTTCCCCATTCCCTTCCTTAATTCTCCTCACTCCAAGACAGCAAGAAATCTCCTATAGGTTATATATGCACAATCATCCTAAATGTACCTCTATATTAGTCAAGTTGTGAAAGAAAAAACAGAACAAAAGGGAAAAACCATGAGAAAGAAAAGAAAATGAAAATAATATGCTTTCATTCTAATTCAGTCTCCATAGTTCTCTCTCTGGATGTGAATGGCATTTTTCATCCCAAGTCTATTGGGATTGTCTTGGATCACTGAATTGCTGAGAAGAGCTAAGTACATCATAGTTGATCATCACACAATCTTGCTGTTATTGTGTACAGTGTTCTTTGATTCTGTTCACTTTAGTAAATATCAGTTTATGTAAGTCTTTCCAGGCTTTTCTGAAATCAGTCTGCTCATCATTTCTTATGGAACAATAGTATTCCATCATAATCACATAGCACAATAGGTTCAACCTTTTTCTAATTGATGGTCATTCCTTCAATTTCCAATTCTTTGCCACCAGAAAAAAGCTATTATAAATATTTTTGTTCATATAGCTCCTTTTCCTTTTTTTTATAGATCTCTTTTGGGATACAGACATAGTAGTGGTATTGCTAGGTCAAAAAGTATCTATGATTATTGCCCTTTGGATATAGTTCCAAATTGCTCAACTAGTTCACAACTCCACCAACAATGCATTAATGTCCCAGTTTTCCCACATCCCCTCCAACATTTAGCATTATCTTATCCTATCATCTTAGCCAATCTGAGAGGTGTGAGGTAGTATCTCAGGATTGTTTTAATAAGCAATTCTCTAATCAATAGTGATTTAAAGATTTTTTAATATGACTATAGATAGATTTAATTTCTTCATCTTAAAATGCAATATCTATTTTTTGTGAGAAACAGATGCAAAATGAATGTTTCTCCCATACAGGAAAACAATCCCTTGGATAGGGATGGGCTATAAATCAAAGGAACTTGGACATGGCTATTGGGAAAACCTTGAAGAGACTTCATCACATAACTGCTAAGGGCGGTTAGGCAGAGCCCAGCCTACCTTCTTCTCCTAAAATATGCTGGTGCCAAATTAACATATATACCCTCAGTCCTAAGAATCCCAATTGTCCATTGGTCCCTGGTTTTCCATAAATGGGTCTCAAGAAAGGAAAATCCATAGGAATGAACTAAAAAAGAGGAAGCTGATCTTTATCTATCTATCTATCTATCTATCTATCTATCTATCTATCTATCATCTATCTATATGGCAGAGTCATTCCCTAGAAATACTCCAGCATTTAGTTGAGCCTCCTTTCATCCATTTAATATTCCAGCTCCCAGTCCTTCCTCTTGAAGAAGCTAGGTAGTACAATGGACAGAGCACTGGGCAGTCAGAAAGACCTGTGTTAATATCCAGCTTCAGATATTTATTAGTTGTATGACTCTGGGAAAGTCACTTAATTTCTATGTGCCTCAGATTCTTGAACTATAAAAAAGAGGATAATAACAATAATACAGGGATGTCATGGGAATCAAGTAAGATAATACTTGTAAAGCACTTAGCACAGTGCCTGCCACTTAGTACTTGTTTACTTCCCTTACCTTGTCCCCTGCTCTTTGTACCTTCCTTTTCTGCCATGCAATAGCCCCCTTTCCATTTTTCAAATCCTGGCTTCTAAGCCATACTCCTAAATCCTTATGTTCCAAAGCCCTAATTATCCTTTGATCCCTAAAGACATTTTCCACTTTATTTGTTTAAAAAAATTTTCTCAGTAGTATTTTATTTTTCCAAATACATGTAAAGAGAGCTTTCAACATTCATTTTTGTAAGATTTTGTGTTCCAAATTTTTCTCCCTTGTTCCCTTACCTTCTCCCTCCCCAAGACAGCAAAACAAACATATGCAATCCTTTAAAACATATTTCCATATTTGTCATATGATGCAAGAAGAATCATACTAAAAAGGGAAAAGCCATGAAAAAGAAAAAGTAAACAAAGGTGAATATTCTATGCTTTAATATACTTTCAGTCTCCATAGTTCTCTCTCTAGTTGTGTATGATACTTTCTATCACAGATCTATTGGGAGTGTCTTGAATCACGGCATTGCTGAGAAGAGCCAAGTCCATTACAGTTGATCATCATATAATCTTGGGGTTACTATGTTCTCCTGGTTCTACTCACTTCACTCAGCATCTGTTTATGTAAGTCTCTTCAGGCCTTTCTGAAATCAGTTTGCTCATCATTTCTTATAGAACAATAATATTCCATTAATCTTTATATCATAACTAATTCAATCATTCCCCAAATTTTGGGCATCCATTCAATTTCCAATTCCTTGCCATTACAAAAAGAACTGCTACAAACATTTTTTTAACATGTGGATCCCTTTCCTTCCTTTATGATCTCTTTGTGATACAAGCCCAGTAGAAACATTGTTGAATCAAAAGATTTGCACAGTTTGATAGTCCTTTGAGCATAGTTCCAAATTGTTCTCCAGAATGGTTGAATCAGTTCACAACTCCACCAATAATGTGTTACTGCCCCAGTTCTCCCACATCCTCTCCCACATTAGTCATTATCTTTTCCTGTCATTTTAGCCAATCTGAGAGATGTGAAGTGGTACCTCAGAGTTGTCTTAATTTTCATTTCTCTAATTAATAGTGATTTAGAGCATTTTTTTCATATGACTAGAAATGGCTTTAATTTCTTCATTTGAAAATTGTTTGTTCATATCCTTTGACCATTTATCAATTAGGGAATGACTGGTATTCTTATAAATTTGACTCAGTTCTCTTTATATTTTAGAAATGAGGTCATTCTCAGAAACATTGACAAAAAAAATTTCCCAGCTTTCTGCTTCTCTTCTAAACTTGTCTGAATTAATTTTGTTTGTGCAAAACCTTTTTAATTTAATGTAATAAAAATTTTGCATTTCAGGAACTTCTCTAATTGTTCTTTGGCCATAAAATCCTCTCTTCTCCACAGATCTGACAAGTAGACTATCCATCCCTTATTTGCATAGTATATTTATTGTATAGTAATTTGTATAGTAAATTTATATAGTATTACCCTTTATGTCTAAATCATGAATCCATTTTGATCTCATTTTGGTATAGGGTATGAGATGTTGGTCAATGTCTAGTTTCTGCCATACTATTTTCTAATTTTCTCAGCAATTTTTGTCAAATAGTGAGTTCTTATCCCAGAAGCTAGAGTATTTGGGTTTATCAAATGGTAGATTACTATAGTCATTGACTATTGACACTTTTCACCTTAGAAAAAAGGTAGAGCCTAATACCTCCCCACCCCAGATTCTCCCTGGTCCTAAGACTCCAAGCAGAATTGTCCCTGAATATTCTCCTTTTATCACCTAACTATGGTCAGACAATCAACATTCACAATCAAAAGGAACAATGGTTATCCATGAGAACTTTTCTATTTATTCCCATCTTTGCTATTGACTACCTATGGGGATTTGAAGAGATCATTTCAGCCTAATATAATAATCATCTATTAAATGTGTGCTCTGTACCATACATTGTTGTAGGCTCTGTGGCTTTAAAGACAAATTTAAAAATACAAAACAAAACAAAACAAAATAGTCCCTGTCCTCAAGAAGCTTATGTTCTACTGGGATGTCTAGTTCTAATTTCTCTCTCAGCCTCATTTTCTAGATCTTTAAAATGCGGAACTTTGGCTAAATGATCATCAAATTCCTTCTCAGATCTAATTCTATAAAGTCCAATGAACCCTCTTCCACCTCAACAAGCATTTTTTAAACACCTACTTATAGGCAAGACCCTGAGCTAAGTGATGAGGATACAAAGATGAATGAGTGAAATAGCATTTATTAAGTGCTTACTTTGTGCAAATGCACTATGCTAAGCTCTGGGGATACAATAAAATAGAAAGATAATTCCTGTTCTCAAGAAGCTAATTTCTTTTTTTTAAAAAAATAAAACCTTTTCTTTTCTTTCTTTCTTTTCTTTTTTTTGCTAAGGCAATTGGAGTTAAATGACTTGCCCAGGGTCATACAGCCAGAAAGGCTGTTTTTGGCCAAATTTGAACTCAGGTCCTCCTGATTTCAGGACTGGTGCCAATGATTAGCCCCTCAATGCTTTTTAATTTCAAAACACATGCATAGATCATTTTCAACATTCACCCTTGTAAGATCTTGGTCCAATTTTTTTTTCTCCCTCCTTTTCCCCACCCCTTCCCATAGATAACAAGTAATTCAATATATGTTAAACATGTGCAATTCTTCCACAATTCTTCCACAATTATCATGCTGCACAAGAAAAATCAGATCAAAGAGAAAAAAATGAGAAAGAAAACAAAATGCAAACAAACAACAATTAAAAAAGCAAAAATACTGTGTTGTGATCCATACTCAGTCCCCACAGTCCTCTCTCTGGGTGCAGATGGCTCTCTTCATTACAAGACTATTGGAGCTGGTTTGAATAACCTCATTGTTGAAAAGAGCCACATTCATCAGAGTTGATCATCATATAATCTTGTTTCTGTATACAATGTTCTCTTCGTTCTACTCACAAGAAGCTAATTTCTTAAAAGAAAAAAATCAGAAAAAAATTTCCTTTTTGAAATGTAAATAGGATTTTATTTTTTTTCCAATCACATGGAATTTTTATAAGATTTTGAGTTCCAATTTTTTTCTCCCTCTCCCCCTCCCCAAGACACTAAGCAATCTGATACAGATTATACATATACAATCATGTAAAACATATTTCCACATTGGTCATGTTGTAAAAGAAGAAATAGAACAAAAAGAAAAACCATGAAAAAAAAAACCCAAAGTGAAAACAGTATGCTTTGATCTGCATTTGAACTTCATCAGTTCCTCCTTTAGATGTGATAGTAGTTTCCATCATGAGTGCTTTGGAATTGTCTTGGATTATTGTATTGCTGAGAAGAGCTAAATCAAAAATAGTTGATTATCACATAATGCTGTTTTATTGTGTATAAGGTTCTCCTGGTTCTGTTCACTTCATTCAGCATCATTTCATTTAAGTCTTTCTGGGTTTTCTAAAATCCTCTTGTTCATTATTTCAAACATCCCATTACATTCATATACCACAATTTGTTTAGCCATTCCCCCATTGATGAGCATCTCCTCAATTTTAACAATTCTTTGCTACCACAAAAAGAGCTACTTATAAATATTTTTGTACATGTGGATTCTTTTCCCTTTTTTATGTCTTTGAAATATTTGCCTCAGAGTGGTATTGCTGGATCAAAGGTTATACACAGTTTGATGGCTTTGGGCACAGTAAAGAGCTAACTTTCTTTTTTTTTAATTAAAGCTTTTTATTTTCAAAACACATGTATGGGTAATTCTTCAATATTGACCCTTACAAAGCTCTCCGTTACAAATTTTTCCCCCCTAGTCCCCTCCCCTCCCCTAGATGACAGAAAGTCCACTACATGTTCATTATGTTAAAATACTTCACAAGTTGAATATATGTATACATATTTTCACATTTATCTTGCTGTGCAAGAACAATCGTATCTACAAGGAAAAAAAATCTGAGAAAGGAAGCCCAATGCAAGCAAACATCAATAGAGAGCATGAAAATGTTATGTTGTGATTCACATTTCATATCCCTCTCTTTGGGTGTATATGGCCTTCTTCATTTACCAATTGGAATTGGTTGGAAACATTTCATTGTTGAAGAGAGCCATGTCCATCAGAATTGATCATCATATAGTCTTGTTGTTGCCGTGTATAATGATCTTCTGGTTCTGAGGAGCTAACTTTCTAAAGGAACAGACAACACATATGGAAGGTTTCAGCTACAAGTCTGATGAAAAGATCCCAAGAAGCCTTGGGTTCAGTGGCAAAGTAGGTGATAATATAATCTTCTTTAGAACCATTTCCATTAATATAATATCTTTGAAACATTGAAACCATTTCAAAGTGCCAAGGACTTTGTTGACAAGAACTTTCTTTTCCACTGAAAGGCAGTTTAGCAGAAATTGAGTATGTAGATCAAAATCTCACAACTCTATCCTCACATAAATTCAAAATGACTGCATGAGTTAGATATAAAAGATACCATCCCAAACAAGATAAAAGAGCAAGGAAGAAAATATCTTTCAGATCTATGAGCAGAGGAATAGTTCACCACTAAACAAGAGAGAATCACCAAAAACAAAATGGACAATTTTTATTTTATAAAATTGAAAAGTTTTTCACAAACATGTCTAATGTAAAGTTAGAGGGAAAAGAAGTAACTGAGGAAAATCATTGTAGTAAGTTTCTGTGATATAGGTTTCATATTTAAGATATGTAAGAAATTGATTCAAATTTATAATTTAAGACCACCCTCTACAAATAAATGATCAAATAATATAAACAGACACTTTGTAAAAGAAGATAGCCAAGTTATCAAATAGCTGTGTGAAACAATGTCCCAAATAGCTAGTAAGTAGAAAAGTACAAATCAGCAACTTTGAGCTTCTACCTCTCATCCACCATACTATTAGAGACAGAAAAAGAAAATAACATATGTTGAAGAGACTGTAAGAAAATAAACATACTAGTATTTTGTTGGTAGAGCTTTGAATTGGTCTGACCCATTCTGGGAAACAATTTGGAACTATCCCTTCCAAATTAAACTGCAGCTACTTTAACCCAGTGATATAACTTTTATTGTTATGTCTGTCTTTTCATGATCCCATTTGGAGTTTTCTTAGTAAAGGTTTGCCTTTTCCTTTTCTAGTTCATTTGACAGATGAAGAAACTGAGACAAACTGGTAACTTGTCCAGGGCCATACAGCTAGTAAGTGTATGAGGCCAGATTTTTTTTTATATAATAGCTTTTTATTTTTTCAGATAAATGCAAAGATAGTTTTCAACATTCACATTTGCAAACTTTGTATTCCAAATTTTTCTCCTCTTCACTCCCTTTAGACAGCAAGCAATCCAATATAGGTTAAACATGTGAAATTCTTTTAAACATATTTTCATATTCATCATGCTGTGCAAGAAAAATCAGATAAAAAGAAAAATATGCAAGAAAGAAAAAAAACAATTTAATAATCATAACAACAACAAAGTGAAAATACTAAGCTTTGATCCACATTCAGTCTTCATAGTTCTGGATTCAGATGGCTCTTTTCATCACAGGTCTATTGGAACTGTCTTGAATCATCTCATTGTTGAAAAGAGTCAAGTCCATCACAGTTGATAATCACATAATCTTGTTGCTGTGTATAATGATCTCCTCATTCTGCTCATTTCACTCAGCATCAGTTCATGCAAGTCTCTCCAGGCCTCTCTGAAATCATCCTGCTGGTCGTTTCTCACAGAACAGTAATATTCTATAACATTCATATACCATAATTTATTCAGCCATTCTCCAACTAATGGGCATCCACTCAATTTCCAGTTCCTTATAAGGTCAGATTTGAACAGATGAGTATTCCTAGTGTCAGGCAGGCATTCTCTCCAGTACAGGAACTAGTGCTGAACAAGATACCATTGCGACACCTCTACCCCAAAAAAGATTTTTTTTGATAAATCTTTTTTTTTTAATTAAAGCTTTTTATTTGCAAAACATATGTATGGGTAGTTCTTCAACATTGACCCTTACAAAGCTTTCTGTTACAAATTTCCCCCCTAGTCCTCACCCCTCCCCTAGATGGCAGGAAGTCTACTATGTGTTAATTATATTAAAATACTTGACAAGTCGAATATATGTATACATGTTTCCACACTTATATTGCTATGCAAGAAAAATCGTATCTACAAGAAAAAAAAATCTGAGAAAGGAAACCCAATGCAAGCAAGCATCAATAGAGAGCATGAAAATATTATGTTGTGGTCCACATTTCATATCCCTTTCTCTGGTTGTATATGGCTTTCTTTACTGAACAATTGGAACTGGTTTGAAACATTTCATTGTTGAAGAGAGCCATGTCCATCAGAATTGATCATCATATAGTATTGTTGTTGCCATGTATAATGATCTCCTGGTTCTGCTCATTTCACTTAGCATCAGTTAATGCAAGTCTCTCCAGGCCTCTCTGAAATCATCCTTCTGGTCGTTTCTTACAGAACAATAATTTTCCATAACATTCATATACCATAATTTGTTCAGCCATTCTCCAATTGATGGGCATCCATTCAGTTTCCAGTTTCTAGCCACTACAAAAAGGGCTGCCACAAACATTCTTGCACATGTGGGGCCCTTTCCTTCCTTTAAAATCCCCAAAGAGATTAAAAAAAAAAGGAAAAAAAACGCCATATGTACAACAATATTTATAGCATCTCTTTTCATAGTACCTCCAAAATGGAAACCAAGGAGATGCCCACCTATTGGAGAACAGCCAAACAAATTGCGGTATTATGAATATAATATCACATATAATAACAGAATATTATGCCATAAGAAATTATGAAATGGACAGTTTTGAAGGAAACTGAAGCAACTTTTATTAAATAATGCCGAGTAACATCAGCAGAATAAGAACAATTTACTCAGTGATAAAAATATTACAGATAAAAATATCTTTGAAATTCCTTAAGACTCTGATTAATGTAATGCTAAACCACAAGTCTAGAGTAATAAATATGAATCACGCCACCTGTCTTCTGCCAGATAAGTAATGAACTTAAAATCCAAAATGAGACATGCATTTTTGGATATGGCCAATATGAAAATTTGCTTTGTTGGACTCTGTGGGTTTATTATGTGAAGGTTTTTTTTTTTTTTAAGTTTATTCATTCAGTGTGGGAAGGGAAGCTGTGAGAGGCAGAGATAAGGAGAAAAGGAGCTTTTCTAGGTCTTCAGGAAGTATGGCTGCTAAGGAGATGGGGCTAAAGTAGTCTTAGAAGTAGTTGTCAGATCATATCCCTCAAAGATGCTTCCTAAGATGACAGCTGTGAAGACTGGCTGGAAGCTGGAAATCCAAAGTCACTGAACAAGATAGAGCCCTTCCTCCTTAGAATGGCAGCCTCTCTATGGACCCATTTTTATTATGTTTCAGTCTTTAGGGCCCAAGCTGGCTTGTGCTCTGCTAGATTATGAAAAAGGAAGAGAAGAAGGAAATTTATATCATAGCCCCACTGGAACTCAGGCAAGATTCAAACAGAGGAAACTATGACCTTTCTATCATTCCTCCCCCCCACCATGTTCTTACCAATGGGACTTGTAATATTATTGGTGTTGACTGATCTCCATCCATACAAACTGGCTACCAACACCTGAAGACTTACAAAATGTTTCCTCACTGATAGCATCCTTATTAGACAATAAGGAAGGCTGATGTAGGTAGGGGAAGAAGGGATGTTGTTCTTTGTTTTTTAAATAGATCAGACTTATGGGAATAAGAAGTCCACATTCAGAAACTCCGTCTCATTATGCAGACCAGTAAAGTGTCCAAATCTTTATCTTGTTGAGTGTCCTGAAGCACTGAGAAATTATAACTTGACCCTGGCCACAGAGGAACTATCAGAGACGACTCCATGTGTGTAGGGAAGTGGACTAGTGCTGGAGGGAAACAGTACAAATAGTATTATTACCAGTGAGAAGTGAGGGAACTAAGACTCAATGAGAGTAAGTAACTTGACCAAGATCATAGATTTAGATATTTGAATACAGGTCTAATGACTTCAAAATAGATTTTTTTTAATATTTCCCCATGCTATCTCTGCATGTAACAACTAACACTTATTGCTGCCAAGTGAAAGCCCTAGAGATACAAAAAATTCACAAAAAAATGAATGAATTCTCTTTGTGAAGGCAAGGAAACAGATTCGACAATCCTTAGAGATTCCTTCTAAGTCTAATATTGGTGATGGAAAATGTTCATGTTTTTAATTTTTGTGGTTATATCTCCCTCTTTTATTGATATAATGAATGAGTGGACAAAAGGGGAATGGGTACAGGGGCAGCTGAGGAAAGAGTAAATTCTAAGACTGAAAGGAAAGAAAAAGACTCTAGAAAGGCCAATGGCTGGCAGTTTTCCTAATGGGGGGAGAAGGGACCTGACCACTGGATACTTCTACCTTACAGTTTAACACTATCCTAACCCTCATTCATTCATTCAATGACCATTTAAATACCTTCTACATAGAGAGCCAATTTTGTGTTAGATACTGAAGGAAACTTTATTTATTTATTTATTATTTTTAAAATGATGGGGTTTTTTTCATTTTCAAAATATCTGTAAAGATAGTTTTCAACATTTACCTTGCAAACCCTCCCCTAGACAGCAAGTAATCCAATATATGTTAAACATATGCAATTATTCTATACCTATTTCCACATTTATCATGCTGCATGAGAAAAATCAGATCAAAAAGGAAAAAAATGAAAAATGAAAAAAAAAGCAAGCAAACAACAACAAAAAGGTGAAAATACTATGTTGTAATCCATATTCAGTCCCCACAATCCTCTTTCTGGATGCAGATGGCTCTCTCCATATTGAAAAAGACAATCAGAATTGATCATCATATAGTATTGTTGCTGTGTATAATGATCTCCTGGTTCTGCTTGTTTCACTCAGCATCAGTTCATGCAAGTCTCTCCAGGCCTCTCTGAAATCGTCCTGCTGGTCGTTTCTTACAGAACAATAATATTCCATAACATTCATATACCATAATTTACTCAGCCATTCCCCAACTGATGGGCATCCATTCAGTTTGAAGGAAACTTTCTGGCAAGATGGTTGTCCAAAGTGGAAGGTACACTGTGAGTTCCCCTGTACTAACTCAAGCAAAAACCTGATACTTGTTTGCATCAGCAAATAATAATTTTAAAGTCAAATGAAAACCTTTTTTTTAATCTCAGAACTGCACAGGAAATCAATAAGAAACCTGAGTGAAATAGGAAAGAAGGCAACTAGCAAAGCCAAAGTCAGTGATGCAAGATGTAACAACTTGGCTAGTGACAGACCAGAGGCATGTGTAGCCTACAAGAAGCCTCTGTAACTGAAAGAAGCAAGAGCAAAGGATTACCCTGAGAAAGCCCCAGGATGACAATGTGGTAGTGGAAGAAAGCAATAATCAACTTGATACCTGGAACTCTGATGCCCTGGGGCGCTGAGATCCCTGGACAATAGAATTAGAAAGAGATTAAATAGTTTGGAAGATAAAGTGGTCAGTTTTATCCAAAAAATGACTCTGAAAACTAAAGACTATAAAAGTCAATGACTTCATGAGGCAACAAGAAATATAACAGAACATTATCAGGAGATTGAACAAATGGAAGAAAATGGAAGGCACCAGAAGCAACTGACCTTGGAAATCCAGTTAAGGAGAATTAATCTAAAAATCACTGCACTCCCTGAAAACCATGATAGATGCAAAGGGAGACACGAAGTTTAGATTTTTGTTTTAGTTCTGCTGTCAGGAAGTTCAGTCTGGTGAGGGCTTCATAAGCCACCAACACAGAGAGGTATAATCATGTTACACAATGAATGAATTTAATCTCAACTACCTCCTCATCTTTCATCTCCTCTCTCTCCATTCCCCACCCATCACTTCTCATTTCACCTCTCCTCTAAACTTATCCATTTCTGTAGAAGGCACCAATTTCCTACTTTTCCTTGGAATCATCCTTGACTTTCCCTTCTTCCTTGCCACTCATACCCAACCAGTTAACAGGTTCTGTTAATTCTACTTCCACAATAGTTCTTGCATCCGTTTCTTCTCTCTGAGTACCAACCTGCTTCCTTAGTTCGGGACCTCATTATCTCTTGCCTACATAGGATAAGGCCAGCATGGCAGTGGGCAATAGTAAAAAGTATACTGGGGCAGCTAGTTGGTGCAGTGGGTAGAGCACCAGCCCTGAATTCAGGGGGATCTGAGTTCAAATGTGGCCTCAGACACTTAATACTTCCTAGCTGTGTGACCCTGGGCAAGTCACTTAACCCCCATTGCCTCAGCAAAAATAAATAAATAAAGAATACACTATTCTGAAAATATATTGATCTTAGAAACAAGAAAGAGATCTCTCACAGGCTAACATTGCTAAGGGCAAAAAGAACCTATGTCTTTCTTGTTTTCTCATGTAAAAAATGGGAACATATAGTAGCATCCTTGACTAATGGTACCTATAGTACCCATCCCAATGAAATTCATTGAAAAAATATGTTCCTATTTAACATGTATTGGATTACTTGCTATCTAGGGGAGAGGGTGGGGGAAGGAAACTAAAATTTGCAACAGAAGGTTTTGCAAGGGTCGATATTGAAAAATTACCCAGGCATATGTTTTGTAAATAAAAAGCTTTCATAAATTAATTAATTTTTTAAAAAAGAAAAATATGCCCCGACTATTATTATATCTCCCAGTTGGTTTGGAAGTCTGGTCATATTATTCTCCTGCTCAAAAATCTGTAGTGGTTCCTTATTGCTTCTAGGACAAAATACAGATTACTTAGTCTGACATCTCAGGCCTTTCAGAAACTTTCCTGACTTTCTACCTACTTTATTTTTCCTGACTTAGTTCATATTATTCCCCTTTATGAATCCTACATTCCAGTAAAGATGGAGTCCTCTTTGTTCCTCATTTTTGGCATTCCATCTCCAGCCTTATGGCTTCCCACAAGCTATCTCTCTAATCAGCCTACCACCATCACCACCACCATCACCACCACTCAGGCCTGGATCTCCCCCTTCATCTCCTCCCATCTGAAACCTTATCTACCTCCCAGGCTCCACTCAAGTGCATTCCTTGTGATTCATTCCCAGTCAGTGCTCATCCTTTCTGTTCCATTTCCTTATTTGTCTCTGGGTCTTATTCCCCTACCAGCAGATAAGTTCTCCCAGGACCAGAGCTGAAGGCCTAGAACAATGCTTTACACTCAATAAAGGCTTGATGAATTGAGGTAGTGTTGTATTGTTGTTTGTCCTTCGTTCTTGAAGATGATTATGATATTTTTGTGCCACAGTTTCATGTCTCAGTTTCCCTCAATCGTTCTGTCTCAGTTTCCCAATTATTCTGCCTGGTGGAAACCCCTCTTTCTGGGCATTAGGACTGAGATAATTGGGGCTGCAGAAATATGGCCACTGGCATTCCAAAGAGTCATAAAACCTTTAGATGACCTATCTCAAATACCTGGACATACCCCTTATCTTTATGGCCCCAGACTCAGTGGTTCCTAGCTTCTTCCCAAACTTACCAGAATTTATAATCCTTTCTCCATACCCCCAACCTGTGAGAACTGAATTTATAGTCCTTTCCTGGAATTCCAGTCCCCTCAGTCTTCTGCCCCTCTGTCAGCCTTTGTTTCCCTGAGTGCTGGAGCCCTATAAGAATCCTTGGAGCCCCTCAGTAGAGTACAGAATACTCTGAGACAATAGTCCTATTCATTCTACTAGTCTTATCTCTCCATTACTATCAATAAAATATTAATAATCTCTAATACTGCCTCAGTTTCTCCCAAGCATTACATTTGGAGGCCCCAGCAAGATCTGAGATCTGAGAGCAATATTACAGATTAGAGACCAACAGGTCTCCTGGAGCCTTGAAGTGGCTGGATTTGGGCTCTGTTTGAGGAAGGCCAGCCCTCTGGCTTGTTCCAGAGTCCCATGAGGAGAGCAGCTTCAGCCACAGCAAGAACTCATGGTGGACACCTCCATCTGGCCAAAAGAGAGTCTATTTAAAACCCCTGCAGGGTAAGTTCTGTCTGTGTTTTGCTAGCATTTCTGTGGTCCCCAGAAATATGAAAATTAAATATATAGGCTGATGAGCTATGAATATATATTATTTTTGAATAATCTGGGAAGCGCCAATGTATAATCCCTACTGGGTCCCTGTTGCTGTATTTTGGATTTAAGGATGGAATATGTTGGTTAAAATTTTGGGTAACTGTTGCTGTAATGCATAGTTTGTATCTGCATTATCTAATTGATCACAATGTTCCCTTCAGGATATGCGATTGTTTGAGGGATCTTTAGTTCCAGAGAAGAAAACCCCTACTATACCAGTCTGTTATGTGAGATGGACTTGACAACTACCACCCTATTTACTTCTCCTTGGATGATTCCTTTGGTGGAAAAAAAAGGGGGGAGGAGAAGATGAGAGATAGAAACCAGAAAAGTTAGTGGATTTTTCCCAAAAGTACTTGAAGGAATGGGAGCTGTGGGTGCCCCTAGTTTCCTATTTACTTGGCCTCAGGCATTTCTGCCCCATACCCCCAACTCACCAGTTTAAATTGGAAGCAGTCCATTTTTTGTTTTTTTTTTTGCCCGCTTAGTTCCCTAATTAACATTTCAGCATCCTCCAAGGACGTTGCAATTTGGGTATCAGACCTCTGAGTTTGTGATTTGCCTGCCTTGATGGTCTAAGTGGGCACACTCTGATACTCTGATCTGTAGCAGCGTCCCCCAGCCTGTCTGTTCTTCTAGGTGGGAACTGGTGGAGCAATTTCGAGCCTCACCCTTCCCCCTTAGAGTCTCTGATGGCCGGCCATGCCTTGTCCCTCTTAGAGGGGATAGCACAGCTGCCTTGGGCACTGCTGCTCCCTCTGCAAGCAGAGACTGAGTGCACAAACTAACATTAAACTGTCCATCTCAAACTGGGTTCCCTGGCTGAGATGGAGCTCCAGAATACAGAGAACCTGACAAGCTTGCAACAGGGAGGACTATGGAAGGCTGTTAATAGCTCTGAGGTTATCAGGGAGAGACTTGACCTCACTGTAGGCCCTTGCACCTTTTCTAGTTTTATTTTAATTTATTTGCTCCTGGTAGGGTCGGTCAAAATGATGGTGCTGAGACCTTCCAGGTATCTGGGGGAAGGTGATTCAATGCTTTGGATATTCAGAGGAGAGTGTGGAATGTTGTGCCACAGTTCCAAGTCTCAGTTTCCCTCAATTGCTGTCTCAGTTTCCCAATTGTTCTGCCTGGTGGAAACCCCTCTTTCTGGGCATTAGGACTGAGATAATTGGGGCTGCAGAAGTATGGCCACTGGCATTCCAATGAGTCCTAAAACCTCCAGATGGCCCATCTCAAATACCTGGACATACCCCTTATCTTTATGGCCCCAGATTCAGTGGCTCCTAGCTTCTTCCCAAATTATCAGAATATACCCCCAACCTCTAGATACTTCTCTATACCCCCAACCTGTCAGAACTGAATTTATAGTCATTTCCTGGAACTCCAATCCCCCCCAGTGCCCTACCCCTCCTTCTGCCTTTATTTCCCCGAGCATCAGAGCCCTATAAGAATCCTTGGAGCCCCTCACCAGAGTACTGAATACTTTGAGACTATAGTCCTATTCAGTTGACAAATCTTATCTCTCCATTACTATCAATAAAATGTTAATTATCTCTAATACTGCCTCAGTTTCTCCCAAGCATTACAATAACAGGGAGGGGATACCATGACCTGCAAGTGCATTGGATTTAAATGAGGGAGGGCTGTGAAAGGTCACCTGCCTCATTTCCCCTCCAGAGCAATCTAGGTCTAGTGGTCAGATATAGATCAAGATGAGTGGAAATGACCTTGGATGCAATGGGAGACCTTGGACTTTTTAAGCTAAGGTCTTCAACAGGTCTCAGTTTGATTGAGTCTGTACCCATTCAGTGATTAAGACTGGGCAGCAAGTGAGGCAAAGAATCTCCTCTTTCATCTATATAAGAAATATAAATATATAATATATAAAAACATAAATATAAATATAAAAATATAAAAGAAATATAAATATATTTTATATAAATAAATAAATGAATCGGGGAGGGGAAAGACCCTCAGAGCTTTTAGCCAAAACAGAAATGACTGCTATTTACATTCAATCTGAGTCAGCTAGGACCCAAACAATGACCAAATGGGACTTGGCCTATTGAGATATTAGAGAGATATAAAGCAAACTTTTATTTGAGGTCTAAAGAAGAAGATTATTACTGGTGAGACTTGGGGAAGTTATGGGATTAGAGAAAGCTTCCTGGAAAAGGCAACATTTTGAGTTGGGCTTTAAAGGATGAGATGGAGATAAGAAAGGAGAACATTCCAGCATAGGAGGTAGTAGAAAGTAGAATATGCTAAGAACGAGGAACAAAGGGGACTCCATCTTTTTTTTTTTTTTTAAATTAAAGCTTTTTGTTTTCAAAGCACATGCATGGACAAGTTTTCAACACTGACTCTTGCAAAACGTTGTATTCCAAATTTTCCTCCCCTTCCCCCTACACTCTTCCCTAGATGACAAGTAATCCAATATATGTTAAACATGTGCAATTCTTTTTTTAAAGCTTTTTATTTGCAAAACATATCCATGGGTAATTTTTCAACATTGACCCTTGCAAAGTTTTCTGTTACAAATTCCCACCCCCCCAATCCTCATCCCTCCCCTAGATGGCAGGAAGTCCAATACATGTTAATCTTGTCAAAATATTTGACAAATCGAATGTGTATACATATTTATAGTTATCTTGTTGTACAAGAAAAATCGGATCTACAAGAAAAAAAAATCTGAGAAGGGAAACATAATGTAAACAAATATCAATGGAGGGCATGAAAATGTTATGTTGTGGTCCACATTCAGATCCCTCTCTCTGGGTGCATATGGCTTTCTTCACTGAACAATTGGAATTGGTTTGAAACATTTCATTGTTGAAGAGAGCCATGTCCATCAGAATTGATCATTATATAGTCTTGTTGTTGCCGTGTATAATGATCTCCTGGTTCTGCTCATTTCACTCAGCATCAGTTCATGCAAGTCCCTCCAGGCCTCTCTGAAATCGTCCTGCTGGTCATTTCTTACAGAGCAATAATATTCCATAACATTCATATACCATAATTTATTCAGCCACTCTCCATTTGATGGGCATCCATTCAGTTTCTAGTTTCTAGCCACTACAAAAAGGGCTGCCACAAACTTTTTATGTGCAATTCTTTTATACATATTGCTACAATTAGAGGACTCCATCTTAACTGGAATGTAGCTAGAATTTTA
This sequence comes from Myrmecobius fasciatus, assembly GCA_023553655.1. Classification (NCBI taxonomy): domain Eukaryota; kingdom Metazoa; phylum Chordata; class Mammalia; order Dasyuromorphia; family Myrmecobiidae; genus Myrmecobius; species Myrmecobius fasciatus. The sequence goes on along the minus strand of JAJPUD010000450.1, from coordinate 682,669 downwards.
AAACAGCAGAAAGAAATCACAAAAGATAATAAAGGCTGGAGCAAAAGAATAGTGCCAGACTCTGGAAAGTATTGAATGCCAAGAAAATAAGTTTATACTTTACTCTTTAGGCCATGATAAAGTCAGAAAAAGATTTTGATTTGAATGATGTGATCAGACCTGAAACTAAGGAATAATCTAGCAATGTGTGAAGGACAGATCGAAGACAGTAGAGAATGGAGGCAGGAAGACTTTTATTTGAAGGCTGATTTGCCTAGAAGATCCAGGGCTAAAGCTCATCCAGTCATGAGCTCACTCTCATCCTACTTTTCTTTTTCTCTGCTCTTTAGCTGGGCCTCCTTTTTACTTCCTTATTATCATATCCTGTCTTTCCCACCCACCCCTCACTGGTTCCTCAACATTACTGCTATATAACCCCAGGGTCAGTGAGCAGATTCCTATTCCCTCTCTGAAACAGTCCAAGGTAAGGAGAAGGGGAAACTCTGGCTAAGCCCAGGGACCAGGGCTGAGCCTCTTGTGGGTATGTCTGGGTATGTGTGTATCTGTGTGTGGAAGGTGGGCATGAAGGGCAGAAATGCCATTCTGATCTAGACCAGCTGCAATCAATAACCAATGATGGGTGGGAAGTAGGGAGTGGAGGGGGAAAGACTATTCAAGATTGGGGAGAGAAAGATCCACTCAACCCAATAGAAAGGGGAAAGTGTCTTGGGATCCTAATGGGTAGTTTAGGTAGGGAGGGAATGCTATAAGAGATCAAGCCCCCCCCTTTTTAACACCTTGGCCTTTAGTTCAGTTTTCTTCCCCAAACTCTTTTTATGCTGGGCTAGTAGAGATAAATTCTATAGGCAGACTCTGGGCTATGGTCTCCCCAGGGTATGACCCAGATACAGGCAGAGATGATGGACTTCAAAGCACTTTGATACCTTCTCTCTCAAAGAATGTTGATGGGGTGGGAGCAGAGCATTCAGTACACAAAGAACTGATACAGAGAGAAAAAGATTTCAACCAAATTCTCTAAGCATTTATTAAGCACCTTCTGTGTGCAGGGCCCTGTACACCAGGATATAAGAAGGTTTTTCCTTGAACAGTGCTATATAAACTCTTCCATGGATCGTAAAAGCTCTCATTTCTATACAATAACAAGGTCTTTAAGATTTTACAAAATACTTTTCTTACAGAGGAAAACAGTGAGGCAGAGAATCCATGGATTATTATGCTCATTTTACAGATGAGAAAATCAAAACTCAGGAAGGGAAAATGACTTTCTTCACTAACAAGTCAACTTAGACTCTCAGTTCTTTGGGATTCAAGGCAAGGACTTTTATCTAGTTAGATCCCTCTTATAAGCCATGTACACAGATGAACATTGTGAGAGTTAGAGTTTTAAAAAGGAGAAGTCAAGCAGAGGTGTTGGAATCAACATTTGTAGCCATGAGCAATCAGGAAAGACTTCCAGAAGGAGTAAGAACTTATCATTCTTCACTCTACTCAGTAGAACACATGTTCCCCGAGAGCTGGGACTGTCTCAGTTTTGTCTTATCTCCAGATCTTAGCACAGTGGCTGACACATAGTAGATACTCAGTATATGCTTTTCGACCAAGTAATTAATATATTAAAGGAAGAGGGGAATTTTCAACAGAGAAATATGATAGAATTGGGGTAAAAGTCTGGTGTGGGAAAGGGCAAGAGGGATGAAAACAAGGGACAAAGCAGTACAATTTGAAGTCTCTGAGGGGAATGATGGGAAATCTGGCTGAAAAGGGAAGACATAAAGGACTTTAAATAACAGGTTCTCTCCAACAGGGGGATACAAAATAGAGTATATGTGGGACACTGTGGATCTACAGGTCTGTGGAATAGGGATGTCCTTGAACATTTCTTTCATTTTCCAACCTCCATCCTTTGTTCGGGCTGTACTCCTCAATTTAAATATGCTCTTCCTTCTTCACCAAATCCCACCTACCCTTCAAGATCCAACTCACAACTTTTTTTCTTTCTCTGCCCACCATGGAGCAATGTCCTGCTCCCTTCCCCTGATGGGATGACATGCTTCCTCTATAACGAGGCTAGTCACACAACAGCTTTCCAACTTGGTGGGATTTACCAAAGGCCTCACTCTACTCAGATAACTTTGAGAGCCCAGGGTCATTTCACAAAATGCAAAAATATTTGTTAATTAACTTACTGACTCCATTGGCTGATGTTCAGTCTTTTCCACAATAAGGTCTGGAGAAGCTTGAAGATGCTGTGGCTTCTACTGGTGTTGTTGGGGGTACAAACGGAGGCAGTAAATCCTGGAATAAAAGTGAAGATCACCCAGAAGGGCCTGGATTATGGTTAGTGCTCCACAATGGGTGAGGAGACTGTGGTGTTGGGCAGGTGAAGAAGAGGTGATGGTTCTAATGGTTTCTGTTGCAGGGAAGCAAGTTGGGATGAAGTTTCTGAAGTCGAAGCTGCTGCAATTGCCCATTCCAGACTTCCAGGGCTTTCACTCAGTGCCTGTGATAGGCAATGTGCGGTATGCAGTGACAAGGTAAGAGGGATGAAAATCAAAAGCCTTCCCACCAACTGTTGTCTGTAATCTCAGCCCTTTCTGATCTCTCAGCCTTCTCCTTCACTCCACTCAAATCCTTCCATGGATATCTGATTTTGTCCTTAGTTACCTTGCTTCTCCCTCTCTGACATTCCTCCTAAACACTAACTTAGGTTGTGATTATAGACTCAAAAATATCACAGTTGGAAAGACCGTTTGAACAGAGAAGTTCTGACTTAGGCAGTGTGGTGTAACAGGAAGCTGCTCAAATTACAGTCAGGAGACCAGCCTCTTCCATTTAATTGTGTGATTGTGGACAAGTCATATAACCTCACTTTCCTTATCTGTAAAAAAGGCATAATAAAATAAGGCTATCTACCACACAGGGTTATTGGGAAAGGAGTGCTTTACAAACCTTAAAGTACTATACACATATGAATTCTTATCATCTGATTCCCTTCTCTCCTCCCTATTTTACAAATGAAACTGAGGTCATCAGAAAGCAAGCTTTCTACTATATCAAACAATAGGATTTTGAAATTCAAGTCTCAGAGTACTCCTGTTTTAGTTGTCAAAATTAAATGAGGTAATATTTGTAAAGTGCTTAGTGTAGTGCCTAGCATATAATAGGCACTGTATAAATGCTTATTCCCCATTCCTCTTTCCCTGCCAAGATTCCTGGATTATACTCCTCATACTACCATTAACTTTCCTTCTCTAGGAAATGGACATCTGGGCTAGATAATAATGTCTAGAGTTTTATTTACGATATTTATTTTTGATATTCTGTGTTCCCTATTCTAAGGATCTTCAATTTTCTTCATTCTATGATAGCTCAAAATATTTAATGACCTCAAATTCTCTTTTATGATATTTATTTATGATATTCTGTGTTCCCTATTCTAAGAATTTTCAATGTTCTTCTTTCTATGATAGCTCAAAATACTTAATGGCCTCAAATTCTCTCCCTAGGAGATGTCCCAGGAAAGGCTCTGTTAATGATTGAGGCTGAGGGATAGGGGAGACCCTTTGGGAGGGGCTGGGCCAAGAAAGTGAACTTCAGCTGGTACTTTTCTACAGGTGCCAGGTAAAGACCGTAAATCTGGGGCAATCTTTGGTTACATTTGTTCCTGGCTCAAGTTTCAAACTGTCCATGGGACCTTCAGATGCTGAAATCAACGGTCACTGGTCTGCGAAAATATTCAAGTAAGCACTTTGGAGGGATGTTGGCCTGGGCTGAGCTGAACCACTCCAATCCCCACTCCTATTTTCATCCTTGATCCTTCCTTTTCCTGATGACAGACATATACCTAATTCCCCCATCAGAGGCTTCCTGGGGACTAGGAACTATCTTGTCCAATTTCCCCCCTCCTTCTCTCCTACCTCCTATTTAAGAGATAAGCAGGTGAGGTAACAGAAGCTTAGAAAGAGGAACACATTGCTAAGGTCATACATTATATAAGTGGTGGATCCAACATTTTAACACAGTATTCTGGATTCAAGGCTCAGGCTTTTCCACTCCCATCTTCCTTTGCCTTGAGACCCCAAATTCCTAAGCTTCCCAAAGCCCAGCCTTTTGAAGTTATCACTGCCTCTGAACTCTCTATATGGCTCTAGAGTTGGGCCCACGTGGATTAATAATCGGAAGAGACATTAGAAATCATCAGATCAGATCCCATCATTTTAAAGAGAAGGGCCAAAGGACCGTTAAATTTTAAGGGGTTTAATATCTTTTCACTTGCTTTGGCTAAATTCTGTCCAGCCTTCACGGTCTGGCTCATGTCTCACCACCTCTTCCTGGAAGCCTTCTCTGAGTCCTTCGGTTGTCAGTGAGGGTTGGTGCTACACGGCATGGCCCGAGATCACCCAGATGGTTTCTTGTGGGAATCTGTCTCCCCCCTCCCCCCCAATTTGAGTGAAGCCATTAGAGTTGGCTGCCTCAGTGGGCAGCTGCTGCTCTCTGGCGGCCACAGGTGGGATTACTCTAGAGGCATTTGTACCTGCCGGCTGTCTCCCTTCCCTCTCCCTTCTGTCCCACTTAACAGACATGACAGTGGAACCCTCAAGCTGTACATGGGGGACATGAGGTTAGCCGTGCTAGTGGATGTGGGCTGGGATGGTGCTGGACGATTGGTCGTGAGCCTTGCAGACTGCAGCTGCCACATTGGGCACTTGGACATCTCCTTGTATGGGGGAGCCCGGTAAGGACAAGGTTGGGGGGCTGTCCCAAGACAAGGAGAGGGTGTCAGGCTCACACATTTGTTTCTTCCTTCCCCATAGCTGGCTCTATAAAATCTTCACTAGAGCCCTAGAGGATTCCATTCGAAAGAAATTGAACAGCAAGGTGAGGTTCTACTGCAACCCCACCACAAAAACCACCTCAAGCCCTTCCTCCCTAAGACCATCCTTTTGACAACCAAGATCGTTTCCCTTTCATCTCTAGACCCCTCTCCCCTTTTTCTTTTTTCCTCATCTAAGTGCCCACCTTCTTTTCCCTTCCTTTTCAATCTTGTCCCCTTTCTAAGCCCTGCTCCTTCTCCCAAGCCTTGCCCAGTATCCTTGGGACTCACCTAGTTTGTCTGGGAAATGTCTTTTGGTTTTGTTACCTCTATGGAAAGGCAGTTAGTGCAAAAGCAAGCTCTGTCAATTAATCATTGGTATCCCTAGTGAAATCACATAAATTTCTGGGCCTGTGGCTGCCTTTGTAAAATCAGCAATTTAATTTAAAAAACATTCATTCAGCAAAGTCCTGTCCTGGAAAATAGGGATATGAAGACAAAAAGACAACAGCTCTGACACCTACAGTGTTTTTTTTTTTTTTTTTTTTTTGTTGTTGTTGTTGTTGAAGCAATTGAGATTAAGTGACTTGTCCAGGGTCACACAGCTAGGATGTGTTAATATCTGAGGCCAAATTTGAACTCAGGTCCTCCTGACTTCAGGGCTGGTGCTCTATCCATTGTGCCACCTAGCTGCCCCCTGACACCTACATTCTAAAAGAGGTAGGAAAGCTAGGGAAGAAAGAGACCACCTGATCATATAAGCATCTACAGAGATAGAGTGAGACAAAGACACAAAGAAAGAGAAGTAAAGAGATACAGAGTCATACAGAAAGAGTAAGAGAGAGAGAGAACAGACAAAGAGTTAGAGAGAGAAGAAGGAGGCAGAGGGAAACAGAGACAGACAGAGGAGAGAGTGAGACAGAGAGACAGAGGCAGGGAGGGAAGGAAGAAACTGAGTCAAAGAGACAAAGACACAGAGAGAGACAGAAAGAGACACACAGAAGCAAAGAGAGACATAGTGACAAAGATACAGAGAGAGAAAGAGAGAGAGAGAGAGAGAGAGAGAGAGAGAGAGAGAGAGAGAGAGA
>JAJPUD010000450.1:655289-676758 GCA_023553655.1 Myrmecobius fasciatus | reverse complement strand
AGAGAGAGAGAGAGAGAGAGAGAGAGAGAGAGAGAGAGAGAGAGAGAAACAGGAGAGGAAGGAGAGAGAGAATGAGAGAGAGAAAGCAAGCAGACACAGAATCAAAGAGAGAGGAGGGAGAGGGAAACAGACAGAAAAAAACAAAGACAGAGAGACAAAGACAAAGAGAAGCACACACACAGAGAAACAGAGATACAGAGAGAAGGGAGAAAGACAAAGAAGCAGAGAGAGAGCCGACAGAGAGAGAGATGAGGGGTAGAAAGGAGAGGGAGAGAGGCACAGAGAAGACACAGAAAGGCAGAAAGAAATAGAGACAGAGAGAGCACTTAAGGGGGCTTTGTGAAGATCAAAAAAAAGGCAATATTTAGAAAAGTGTTTTGCAAACTTTAAGGCAGCACAGTAGGAATTACTGCTATTTATTAGTGCTCTCTGCCAATATCAGGTCACACCCTCCCTCATCTCCAGTGGTCACCTCTGAGAACCTACTTACTGCCCCACTCCTGTCCCTTCCCTGTCCCCCAGACAAGAGAGGTGCTCTATGGAAGAAAGCACTGAATGGAAAAACCCTGAGTTCACAGTTCTAGGAATGGGATTCTGGGGACAGAAGGGGCCAGATCAAGGGCCCAGCCTGATGTACAGGCAGAAACTGATGCCAGGGAGGGGTAGTCAATGAAACCGTCTCACAGTCAAACTTCCTAAGATGTTTCTCTTTCTCCAACTCCCTGGACCTTTGTCCTTGTCTAGGTGTGTGAAGAGATCAGAAAGGCAATGAGAACTCTGGAACAAACACTGAAGACCATGCCAGGTCAGGAGGCACCAGGAACCTGCATCTGGGAGGGAGAGCATTGGGGAGAGAGGCAAAAGCTGTCAGTGGAAATACCAAGATGGGCTGGAATCTAGGATCACAGTAGAGCCTTCTGAGGACAGGTGGTTCCTTCTTGCTTTGATCCCCAGAATTGGGCCATATAAGCCCTTATGCAGACTTGAGCTATTCACTGGTGGCAGCACCACTGATTACAGAACAAAGCATTGAACTGGACTTTAAGGTAACCTCTCTTCCTATAAACCTTGCTATCTTTCCCTTCTTACATCCTTCCCATTTTTTTCATGATTCTCCAGATCCTCCTTCTGCTTTCTCCATCTTCATTCTGTCATTAATATCCTCCTCACTCCTTCTCTTCTTCTTCCCCATATTCCTGTTCTGCAAAGCCTCATACTTTCCTCCATGCTTTCTCTGAGAGGCCAAAGAAATTGTTCCCATTTTGCAGATGGCAAGAAGCCAAACAGAACCAAGTAACTAATGCAAGATTCCACAGCAAATCTGTAGCCTGAGTCTCCCAGGCCACTTCTTTTCCTTCTGAGCTTTTCTTTCCCAAGAATGTCTTTGATTATCCCATTAAAAAGCACATGAATACTCACTTTAGTGGATCTGAGCACCCTAAGACCCTAATTTTTATAATAAATATTATATAAATAAAAATTTAAAAATGAATAAAATCAGGGGGCTAGATCAAAGTCCCTTCCAGTTCTTGTCTTCAATGGTTTTTTGCCCAGAGGTCTCTTCAGATCTAACAAACTAGAATTCTACTAAGCCCGTATGCACTGACCCACATGAGGAAAAACAGAGATTTCTGCATGGGCTAGTGATAGGGGTGGGACTCAGTACCTACTCAGGCCCCTTTAGACTCTGTGAGAGTCTTTGATTCTTAAGCACTTTACCTTTTCTCCACCTACTATTACTGTTTGGGTTTCATGATTCTACACGGTCTCTAGGGATAATTAGCAAAATGATGCCGAAAAGAAGACGCCCACAGCAAGAGATGGCCCGTTTGGGACTAGACCTTGCTCCCGGAGTGCTCCTACCCAGTTTCCCTGTTCTGCCCCTCTTTCTCCTCCCCATTATTTCTCCTGTCCCAGGGTGAATTCTACAGCCGGGCCGGCCACAAGGAAGTCCTCATGCCCCCTGCTCCATTATCGTTCTGGGAACAGAAAGATCGAATGCTGCTCTTGGGTGTTTCGGACTCCGTGGCCAATTCGGCCGCCTTAGCTTATTATGAATCGGGGGTGCTGTCCTGCTACCTGACAGATAGCAAGGCAAGAGAGCGGGGCCTGGTACATGGGGGCGGAATGGGAGCAAGAGAAGGAGGGGCTAGAGAGGATTGAATGACAGCTAAAAGAGTTGGGATGGAGCTAAGGATTGATGGGAGGAACATGAGTGACACACGGTCTGGAGATGGCACCAAAGCAGCATCTATCGGATACAGGGCCTAGGATTGGGAAGAAGGGCGGGACTAAGGAGAGCGACTAGAAGGCAATGAGGGCGGGGCTAAGGCTGGAGGCAGGAACAGGCAGGAATAGGCGGAGCTAGAGTAATCTGAGGGACAGCTAGTTGAGGTTGGGGGCCAAGAGTGGAGATGGGACTAGTCAGACCGTAACAGTTTACGAAAGGTCTTCTAAAGTGATAAGCACTGGTGATGTCTGCCTTCAAGTCGCTCTCAGACCAATGAGGGAGATGACATGCAAACTCCTGTGGACAAACGGAATAAACTGGGGGTGGTCTCTGAGGGGAGGCACCGAGATTAGGGAGGGTTTAGGAAAGGCTTCTTGCAGAAGGCGGGACTTTAGCTGGGCGGGAGGGGCTAGGGGAACATGAGTGACAGCTAGCCGGCGGCTGAATGTGGGCCCTTCCTCCATCATTCCAGATACCCAAGCCGTTTCCCATCCGTCTCAACACTGACAGCTTCAAAGCCTTTGTGCCTGAGGTAAGTAAGGGTCAGTCTATTTCGCCTCTCAGGCTGGAGGTAGAAATTGCTTACCTACATCTCTGTAGTCTCACCGAGGTCCAAAAACGTGACACACACACTATCCACAAGGGATTCTCCCCAAAATCTGTTTGTTACAGACAGTAACTCCTGTTATTTATCCAGAGGAGCCGGGTCTGTTGCATATGAAAGATAAATCAACAAGCATTTATTAAACACCTATGTGTCCGGAATACAGGGGGCGCATAATAGAACATAAAGAAAGGGAAGATGAAAAGATAAAGGGGGGAAAGTTTTCCTACTCTCAAAAGCTCACAGCCTGATGGGGAAGAAAATGTGCCAACAACAACATACAAATAAGAACTGATAAAATAGGATGGTTTTACATAACTATCTATCTATATTTGTATTTAATGGTAGCTATCCCTGGGGGAGGGGGGACAAAAAAGGAGGGAAAAAAGAAAGTGTTATAATTTTATTATATATTTAAAAGGAATAGAATGTCGTACATAATAGATTTGCAATTTTATGTACAATAATCTTTTTAATTCTTCTATGTTATTGAAATACTTGTTTTATTAAGTTCAGAATAAAATAAAAAAAAATTTCAAGAAAAAAAAAGAAATGGAAGGAACCTTAGAGACCATCTTCTCCTTAAAAAAAAACTTCAGTAGTATTTTATTTTTCCAATTATATTTTTTTTATTAAAACTTTTTATTTACAAGGCATATGCATGGGTAATTTTTCAACAATGACCCTTGCAAAACCTTCTGTTCCAAATTTTGCCCTCCTTCCCCCCCATCCTCTCCCCTAGATGGCAGGTAGTCCAATACATGTTAAATATGTTACAATATATGTTAAATCCAATATATGTATACATAGTTATAGTTATCTTGCTGCAAAGAAAAATCAGCTCAAGAAGGAAAAAAATTGAGAAAGAAAACAAAATGTAAGCAAAAAAAACAACAGAAAGAGTGAAAATGCTATGTTGTGGTTCACAGTCCTCTCTCTGGGTGTAGATGGCTCTCTTTTCATCACTGAACAATTTTTCCAATTATATGTAATGATAGTTTTCAACATTCATTTTCTTTTCTTTTTTCTCCTTTCACTGTATTTTTTTTTTTTTTTGGCTGAGGCAATTGAGATTAAGTGACTTGCCCAGGGTCACACAGCTAGGAAGTGTCTGAGACCAGATTTGAACTCAGGTCCTCCTGATTTCAGGGCTGGTGCTCTATCCACTGCACCACCTAGCTACCTCCACTCTATTCTTTTTTTTTAGAATAGCTTTTTATTTTTCAAAATCCATGCAAAGATAGTCCTCAACATTCACCCCTGAAAAACTTTGTCAACATTAATTTTCATAAAATTTTGAGTTCCAAATTTTTGTTCTTCCTCTCCCCCTTACCTCTTCCCTCCCCAAGACAGCAAGCAATCTGATATGTTATACATGTATACTCATTTAAAACTCATTTCCATATTAGTCATGTTGTGAAAGAAAAACCAGAACACAAGGGGAAAACCATGAGAAAGAAAAAAAAATGAAAATAGTATGCTTTGATCTTAAATCAGCCTTTATAGTTCTCTCTCCGGGTATGAATGGTATTTTCCATCCCAAATCTATTGGAATTGTCTTGGATCACTGAATTGCTGAGAAGAGCTAAATCTATCATAGTTGATCATCACACAATTTTGTTATTACTGAGTACAATGTTCTCCTAGTTCTGCCCACTTTACTCAGTATCAGTTCATGGTAAGCCTTTCCAGGCTTTTCTGAAATCAGCCTGCTCATCATTTCTTATAGCACAATAGTATTCCATTATATTCATATATCCCAACTTATTCAGCCATTCTGCAATTGTTGGGGCATCCAATGAATTTCCAAATTCTTGGCACTGCAAAAATTGTTGCCAAGAACATTTTTGCATATGTACTAACTTTTTAAAACAGGAAACTGAAGTCCTAGAATTCCCTGACGTCACACAGTGTCAGAACCAGGGCTTAAACCCTATTTTTCCTATCTAGGTTCCTCTTTGCTAATTTACATAGTTTCCCTTCATTTGACAAAGAAGGAAAGAGGTTCAGAGATGGGAACTAACTTGCCAAGAGTTCAAAAATCGTGCTCTGTAAGGCTTGGTTGAGGGAACTGGAACTTAGAGAAGAGAATTTTAGGGAACATGAACCTGTCTTCAGGTATTTGAAGGATTCTATTTTTTTTTAACTTCAAAGGTATTTAATTTAGAATCAATGGTTAATTTAACAATTAAGGTAGTTTAGCTCAACACTTCTAAAGAATTAAGTCCATCCTCTCTCAGATATCTCACTGGCATATCAAGCTCAACATGTTCAAAAATAGAACTCATTGTCTATCATTTTTGATTGGAGGTTTGATTGGTAATTTTCTTTATTCATTTTTTTGCTGTTTCCTTTATATTTTATTTTTTCTTAATTACATGTAAAATTTTTAATATTCTTTAAAAAAATTTTTAAGTTCCAAATTATTCCTCTCCTTGAGAAAGCAAGCAATTTTATACAGATTATATATGCAGAGTCAAGCAAAATGTATTTCTATATTAGCCATGTTGTGAAAGAAAACAGACAAAAAATAACTCCTAAAAAGCATAAAGTTAAAAAAAAAAGATGTACTTTGATCTGCATTCAGACTTCATCAGTTCTTTCTTTGGATGTGGATAGCATTTTTCATCAAAAATCCTTTGGGGAGCAGCTAGGTGGTGCAGTGGATAGAGCACCAGCCCTGAAGTCAGGAGGTGTTCAAATATGATCTCAGACACTTCCTAGCTGTGTGACCCTGGGCAAGTCACTTAACCCCAATTGCTTCAGCAAAAAGCAAAAAAAAATCCTTTGGAATTGCCTTGGAACACTGCATTGCTGGAAATAGCTATTCACAGTTGATCATTATAGAATATTGCTATTCCTGTGTACAATGATCTCTACATCTTCCTAGTTCACTTTGCATTCATTCATATATGTCTTCCTAGATTTTTCTGAAAGCATCCTGCTTGTCATTTCTCATAAAACAATAATATTCCATTATAATCATATAACACAACTTGTTCAACCATTCCCCAATTGATGGACATCCTTTCATATAATTTTTTGCTACCACAAAAAGAGCTCCTATAAATATTTTGATGTATTTGTCCTTTTCCTTTAAAAAAATCTCTTTGGGATACAGACTTAGTAGTGCTATGGTTGAGTCAAAGGGTATTGTTTTAAAGCTCTTTGGGTATAATTCCAAATTCCTCTCCAGAATGGTTGGATTAGTTCACAACTTTACCAACAATGCATTAATGTCCCTGTTTTCCATATCCCTTCTAATGTTTTCTTTTTTCTTTTCTGCCATATCTAGTCAATAGTGGTGTAGAGCATTTTTCATGTGACTATAGATAACTTTGATTTTTAATTCTGAAAACTACAGATTCATATCCTTTGACTATTTATCAATTGGGAAATAATTCATATTCTCAGAAATTTGACTGAATTCTCGTTTTTTTGTTTTTTGCTGAGGCAATTGGGGTTAAGTGACTTGCCCAGGGTCACACAGCTAGGAAGTGTTAAGTGTCTGAGACCAGATTTGAACTCAGGTTCTCCTGACTTCAGGGCTAGTGCTCTATCCACTGCGCACCTAGCTGCCCCTGAATTCTCAATATGTTTGAGAAATAAGATCTTTAATCAGAGAAATTTATATCATTCCCCCCTCACCCAGTTTCTTACTTTCCTTCTAATCTTGGCAGAATTGGTTTTGTTTGTGCTCTTTATCTCTTGTTTAGCCACAAATTCTTCCCTTACCCATAGATCTGAAAAGTTTTTTCCATGATCCCCTGTTTTTTTTTATATCACCCTTTATTTCTAAGTCATATCCCCATCTTGTCTTATCTTGTTATATAGTGTGAGGTATTGATCTATGCCTACTTTTTGCCTAACTGCTTTCTAATTTTTTCAGAAATTTTTATCAAATAGTGATTCTTCCAAAAACTTTGGAATTATCAAACACTAGATTACTATATTCATTTATTATTGTGTATTGTATACCTACTCTATTCTATTGGCCTATTTCTTAATAAGTACTAGATTGTTTGATGATTACCACTTCATAAAACAGTTTGAGATCTGGAACAGTTAGACCACCTTTCTTCACATTTTTTTTCATTAATTCTCCTACTCTTTTGTTCTTCCAAATGAATTTTTTTGGTTATTTTTTCTAGCTCTCTAAAAACATTATTTGATAGTTTGGTATGGAACTGAAAACGTAAATTAATTTAGGTAGGATTGTCATTGTTATTTCATTGGCTCTGCTTACTTATGAGCAATTAATATTTCTCGTTATTTAGATCTGAATTTTTTTTTGTGAAAAGTGTTTTGATCTTGGCTGGTAGACTCCAAAGTATTTTATATTGTTTACAGTTATTTTAAATGAAATTTCTCTTCTTCCTCTTCCTCCTAGATTTTGTTGATAATATATAAAAATGCTGATGATTCTTGAAGATGTTTAAAGAGGAAGAGAGATTAGTTTTGTTTTGTTTGTTGGGGTGAAAGAGAGGAGAAAGAAGAAGAGGTTGTCACAGAGAGGCAGATTTCTCTTCCATAGAAGTAAAAGTTTCCTATCAATTTTAAAGCTGTTCAGAATTGAAATGAACTGTCTTAGGAGATCATGGGCTCTTTCTCACTGGAGGTCTTTTTTTTTTTTTTTTCTGAGGCAATTGGGGTTAAGTGACTTGCTCAGAGTCACACAGCTGGGCCATATTAAATGTCTGAGTCCTCCTGACCTCAGGGTTGAAGAGGGTTGCTCTATCCACTTCGACACCTAACTGCCCCCTCACTGGAGGTCTTAAGCAGAGTCTGGATGACCACTCAGGTGTGCTATAAAGAGGAATCTTGTTCAGGGAGGCTAGATGACCTTAAGGTCTCTTGTCCCCTTGGAAATGCTATGCTCCACTCAGTAAGTCAGTGTGTTAGTAGGGCTGAGGTCTCTTAGCTCCCAGTAAATGTACCTTCCCATTATCCTTTTGAGTTAGGATTGTAAATTTTCTAATAATTAATCCAAGCTAATATATTTTTGTTTTTCAATTATTTCCAACTCTTTGTGACTTAATTTGAGATTGCCTTGGTAGATATACCTTCTCCAGCTCTTGTTACAGATAAGGAACTGAGGCAAAATGTTTAAGGATAATATGGCTAGTAAATGCCTGAGACTGGGTTTGAACTCAGATTTTTCTGACTTCATACCCAGCCCTTGGGTGGATGCCCTTGTAGCAAACCTTCGAGAGGCATGGACAAGACTTATATAGGCTGGGCAAGAATGGATGGGATGTGATCAACTGGCAAAAACTCAAAAAATCTACCTCCTCCATTTGAGTACTGGAGTAATTAATTAGTTGAGATATCAATAACTTACATGTATGGAGTACTTTATGGATTACACTTTATGAGCATGATTTCATTTGCCCCTCACAATTCCATGAGGTAGGTGCTATAATTATTCCCTATTACAATAAGAAAACTGAGATTCAGAGAGATTAATTGACTTGCCTAGGGTCATACAGTTAATCCAATGCCCAGCATTCAAACCCAGGTTTTCCTCTCTTTCAAGTCCAGTGCTTTATCCACTCAACTACACGCTTTCTTTGCAGAACTAGCTGGCACAGTGGACAGAACACTAGACTCAGCTGGACTCAGGAAGATCTGAGTTCAAATCTTATTAACTGGATTACTCTTGTTTATGTCACTTAATCCTGTTTGCCTTAGTTTCCTAATTTGTAAAATGATTAAATGACTGAACAACAACTTACAATTGATCACAACAATAAGAAACCCAGGACATAAGAATTACTCAGTCTGAATATCAGCTCTTATTGTACAGGATGAGCAGGGGATAGAGGGTGGGAACATTTAACCTTCCTTATTATTTGGGGTTGGGGAAGGGAAAAAGTATCTATGTAGCATCTTCAGGTGACCAGAATAGTACAATATCCCACCCCTAGGACCAGCCTAACAATGACTGGGATTCGAATGGTAGTTAAGTCATTTGGAGAAGTTATGTGATATGAACTTCATAACAGTCTTGTGAAGGGAGTATTATAGACACTATTGTCACCCCCATTTTATAGATGAGGAAACTGAGATTTACATACTTGCCCAAGCTTTCAAAACTGTTGTCAAGATAGGATTTTAATTCAGTCTTCTTGATACCAAATCCAGATCTGTATTCCACAATGTTTTTAAATGAAATCAAAGGAAGGAATTTATCAGTAATATCCTCCCTGCCCCCCCCCGCATTTATTTATTTGTTCATATGCTGAATGTCCAATTTTGGACAAACTACTTAATAACTCAGTTTCCAAGTAACTAAGACTGTAGTTTAGAAGAGGGTTGAAAAGTGAAGAAATATAGCATTCACCTCACTGATAAAATCATAGATTCAGCCCTATTTCTCCCAAAACATCCATAATAATAAGATGCAGCATGATGCAGTTTTCTGCTCTCCATTCCTGACACTGCTTAAAGGGCTTTGGTAATGCTTTCCAGAAGGCAAATCTCAGTCTCCAACTATGAGATTTCATTCCTTTGGATCATAGCATGGCAGAATTTAGAGCTGGAAGGGACCTGAAGATCATCTATTCTGACCCCTTTACTTCACAAATAAGAAAACTCAGGTCTAGAGAGAGAAAGTTATTTGCCCAAGCTCACTCAGTCAGTAAGAAGCAGAGCTGAGATTGGAACTGAGTTTAGAGCTTTTCTAACCAAGATGAGGTTAAGAGCAGCACATTGAGGTCCACGGCCCCTGCTGTGTGAATTCCAGGAGGGTCATTCTCTCCCCTTGAGCCAGGGGTGGGATGTTTGGGAGCACCAAAGACAAACAACCTTTGAGGGCTGTCCCTATCCCACTCCCACCCCCTGCCAATGGCTTCCTATGCCCCCTAGGACCTTTAACTCCCAACCTCAGACAGGGTAGAAGGGGAGGGAAAGCTCCCCATGAGCTCCCTTCCTATATATATCTCTCTTATTAACCTGCTTGTCTCTCCTCTTCCACCTCTGTACCCTACATCCAGCTCCAGAAGCAATTCCCAGACACACCCATGGCCCTGAAGATCTTTGCTAGACGTCCCCCCAGCATCCAGTTTCATCCAGGTACTCTGCAGGTGCTGTTGCCTGGGGCAGTCCAGGCCTTCATTCTGCCCAATGGATCCTCAGAAGTACCGGTCTTCCTGCTGCATGTTGTGAGTAGGCCCCATTCTCTCAGGACATGGGCTTCCCTTACTCTTAGACTACTGGTCCCTGCTCTTGGCTCATGGGTGCCAAGGACTGGGACTCCCTTCTCCCAGATAACTCCTAGACTCTGAACCAGTGTTCTGCAGCTTCCTGACAGACCCTTAGGGAACTGCCCATGCTTAACTGAAGGAGGCCCAGGCCAAAGGCCCAGACTCTCTGCCTGTGGCAAGGCTGTAGAAGGCTGGACACACCCAGGAATCTCAGCAGGGACTGTCCAATTTAGTCTCACTACTATTTTTTTGAGCCTCCACTGTGTGCCCAATCCAGAGGATTATTGACTTAACAAGTACATATTGACTGATATTGGAATGGGGGTCTGAATATAGAAATAGAAATGATCTTATAACTTAGAAGGTATAAAAAGGGAACTTTGACCATAAAATGACAGTAATAACAAGGCTCTTAGAATATAAGAGTGTGAGAACTAGAAGGTTTTAGAGAACATCTAGCCCAATCCTCTCATTTTACAGATAAAAAAATTGAGGTCCAGAGTGGAAAGTAACATACAATTTTCCCAATTTCAGTGAATTATGGATGAGCCATAGGATCCTTGAAAGTTCTTTCCTCAAACTCCTTTATTTTATGGATAAGAAAAATGAGGCTCATGGAGATTCAAGTGACTTGAACATAGTCATACACAAGCAGTTAGTGTCGACAGGATTTGAATTCAGAACCAGGGCTCTTCCCAATGTATCATACTTCCTCCCCTCCATTTCTGAACAGGGCATTTCCCCCAGCACAGATTAATTAGGACAACAAGATTAAAACACAGGAAATGAAGCAAGATCAAGACAGAATGGAGAGGAGACACAGACTACAAGATTCAGGCCATGAAAGCTGCAGGAATGCTGGGAAGAGAGAGCTTCCTTAGGACTTGAGTAGTGTTCTCCCCTGGATGAAGTGGAAAAGGAGTCTGGGGACTGGACTGGGTAGTCTTTGAAGAGTCAGGGGGGAGAGGGCAGGAAATTTCATGTGGGATGAGGAGAATGTTTGGAAGTGAACAAGAAGAGGCCAGTGGAGGGACTGGTTTGGACTCTTCTGTGTTGCTCACCTTCACTGCCCCAGGGCCAATCCTCCATTCCTGGGTTGGACTGAATTCCTAGAGTAGAAATTCTTATACTGAAATTTGCCAACTTCAAAAAAAATTTATAGCAGTATTTTTTTCTTTAAAAACTATAATAATAGCTTCACTGACCCAAGGCCAGTCCTTCATTCCTGGGTTGGGCTGAATCCCTAGAGTATAAGTATAATAATAGCTTTTATTTTTCAAAATACATGCAAAGATAGTTTTAACATTCACCCTCGTAAAACCTTGTGTTCCAAATTTTTCTCCCTCTCTCCCCACTTCCGATGTCCCCCACATAGCAAGTAATCCAATATAGGTTAAACATCTGCAATTCCTTTAAACATATTTCCACATTTATCATGGATAGCTATATTTTAAAACATCAATCCTATATATTTTATTCTAAGCATCTGCTTTCACCAGATTGTTAAAGGGGTCCAATGACAGAAAAAAAGAAAAGGTTAAGAAGCCCTGCCCAAGAAGAACACCACTTCCACTGAATTTACTTCTTTGTGGAACCCACTTGGCAGGTGTGGAAGGGGCAGGGGCTAGAGATGCTTGGGGAGGGACCAAGTTTTGAACTAGGATTTCCTTGGCAGGATACCAAAGCCTCAGCCCAGGTCTTTGTTTCTGGAAAGAATGTTGGGGCCTCTCTGACCCTGATTAAGTGAGTCCTCCCTACTTCCTCCATAGGTGCTTTTCCTATTCCTGAAGGGGGTGGTTCCAGATTTGGGTGGGGGACATGGGTGGGAGGGTAGATGGGGTATTCAAAGCTACTTTACAGTGGGAGAGAAGAATAAGCCCGATTGGGGTTGGGGAGCAGAGGGTGCCTGCCCTATTTGTCTCTTGCCTCCCCTCAAGATGAGGTCCTAGCACTCCTTCAAGTCCAGGATATAGAGCTGACTCTCACCCTTGCCCTCTTCCTACAGCTTCAACCTGACCCTGGCTCAGACAGAAATGGAGCCCTTCTCAGTAAGTGCCTTATGTCTCTGAGTCAGGGAATTAGGAGAAGGACCTATGCTTACCCCCCCTTAATTCCTGAGGTCTAGCAGGCCTCTTGGCATTTTCTCCCTGGGGAAATAGGGAAAGACTATGTTTCTGAAGTTTTTCCTACGGCTAGTCAAGAAAGGGAGTTGGAGCAGTATTAGGCCTGATGGGCTAGGGGCAGGATATAGCCCCACCTATACCCTCCTCCTTCTTCTCCTGCTTCCCTGCTTTCCTTACCTTCCTCCCTTCTCCTCCTAGCTCATACAAAGTCAGAGCTGGAAGGGCCCTCAGAATGTAGGCTGTTTAATTTGAAAGGGACCACTGCCACACCCATCCCATTGCTCTTGCATTCTCCTTCATTTTCTTCCACTTTATTTCACCCCCTTCTTTGGTCCTTCCCTTATGGCCTCTCACATCTTCCCAGGTTGACAAACTGGAGACTTTCCTGAACGGTTCCCTGAAATCAGCCATACTGCCTGAGATCACAGGTAAGTTCCCTCCTTTTCCCCCGTAGCTTCCCTATCCCAGGAAAATGTTAATAAATAATAATAGAAATAATTCCACATTTGGAATTTTGTCCCTGGAGAGAGCAAGGCAAGGGACTAGAATAAATCCTTACATCTGTTCTCACTCTCACAATCTCGGGAGGGGAAACCAATCAGAGTTTATCATCAATCTCATTTTACAGATGAGTGTGCCTTGCTCAGTGGCACTTGGTGGCTCAGTGGCTGAGCTTTCTTGCCGAGGTCACTTGTCTTGAAAGAGCCTCCAGGGATCAGGGGTGGGGGGAGATTAGGGATGAAGGGATGGAGAATCACTGAAGAAAAAGAAGGAAAGAAGGATGAGGGGAACATACCTGACCAGAGGTATAGCTCTCCCTGTACAGAGAACCTGCTTTCTGTATCCTCATGCCAGGGGAAGCCCCGTGAAAAGCCACTGAGATTAGGGACTCCATGGATAGATGGCAGAACTCAGATAGATTTTAATTGGGTTTAGTGGGTACCAGGCTCTGGGTTGAGGATAGAGAAATGAACTCAGCTCATAACCTTCCCCCAGAAAAACTCAAGAAAGGCTACCCTCTGCCCACTGTGTACAAGATCAGCCTTCAAGATCTAGCCATCAACTTCCAAGAGGTGGGTATAGTCTTAATCTCCTCCCCAATTCCTGCATCACAGGGACCAGAAAATTCCCAGAGCATCCTCATCATTTCTCCTTCTTCCTCTCGCCTTACGTTTTCAGCCATATTCCTCCTTCTTCCTCCTTCCCCTTGCCTCACCTTCCCTCCCTCTTTAGTCTGGGGGGAGGGGGAGAAGGAGGAGGGCACATTGCACTGTATAGTAAAGAACCAACCCCTTTATTTGCTGCTCAGCCCCTTCTTTTGCTGTACCCCTTCATGGCTTAAGTGGTTTTGGGTAAGTGTCTTTTCCTTTCTGAGCTTCCTTTCCCTCACCTGTAAAATGAAAAGGCTGCATTCACATCCCTAAGAACTCTCTGGACTCTGACACCTTGTGCCTTCTATTCAAAATTTCCCTTTAATCCTCTGTTTTCAGGTCTCTTTCCAGTCAAAGGCCCTTCTATTTGTAACATTCTGTTTGATTCACAGGTTCCCTTCTAGCTTTGACACGCCACCAGCTTGGAGTACAGCATTCTTTTCTTTCTCTCATGTTCTGGTTCTCTCACTCAGAAGAAACCTCCAGGAACATGTGGAGGTCTAGTCTTGTTATCAGGCTATAGGAGACAAGTACACTGGGGAGACTTTGATGAATAAGTAGCCCTGTGAGTGGGATGGACTGCCACAAGATGTAGTTAGTTCCTTGCTACGGGAAATTTTCCAGTGGATTCTGGATGATCCCACTCCAACCCCCATCATTACTGGGGAGGGGGAAGGGGGAAGAGCATAGAGTGCCTGTCCTGGAGGAGAGGGTAGAGGCTCCAGTGTACCAAGGGCCTTTCTAGTTCCGGTATGAAGAGCCACGAAAAGCGCTTTTCCTTTAAAGGGCCACAGGGTAACTAGAGCTGGGACAGCTCTCTTGTACAATCCCACTTGCCCAACACCATATAGGTATAGATCCAATCTCCTTATTGGGGGACTGGAGTGGTTGGTCATTCTGGCTCATTTTACAGATGAGAAAACTAGAGTAAAGTTAAATGACTGGCCCAGGGTCATCCAACTAGTAACTAAAGCCTCATTTGAATTCAGGTCCTGGGTAGCTAGGGGATATAGGGGATAGAGTGCTGGGCCTGGAGTCAGGAGGACCTGAGTTCAAATCTAACATTGGACTCCAATTAGCTTATATGACCCGGGGCAAGTCCCTTAATCCTATTTGCCTCAGTTTTCCCATTTGTAGTGAGCTGGAGAAGGAAATAGCAAACCCCTCTAATATCTTTGCCAAGAAAACCCCAAAATGGGGTCATGGAGAGTTGGCTATGACTGATGCAACTCATCAACAATTTCCTCATTCCAGCCTGATGCTCCATCTACTGCACTTCCCAGCTGCCCACTATCAAGTGGGCAAGATTCAAACTCAGGTCTTCTACCTCTAAATTTGGAGGCACTGAGAATTTAGGAGAGCAGGACTAGAGAACCTCTTCCCTGCTTCACTGACTGAAGGACTTTTGTTTCTCAGGGCTTTGGGGTCATTGCCTCAGATGTCCAGTATGGAGCTTGACCTGGGCTGCTGTCTGCTCCAGAAGACTCATCCCCAAGTGGCCCCTGCTTGTGCTGGGTCACTATCCCCCTTCAGCCGTGTCTGACCCCCTCCCTCTTTTGTAGGGTGTCTGATTCCTACAGAAGCCAGCTACATCCTCTTACAGGAAACCTTTCCTAATCTTAGCTGTTAGTATTCTTAGTATTCTCTCCTCCTCCCCCCAAAAATGAATTTACATTCTCTATATTTTGTAAAACTATCTTGTATTGGGCTGTTTTTCTTTGTTTCTGTATTTACTTATTTTTAAAATAAATTATATCTTTTTTCTAAGTAACGCTTTAAAAAAATTAATCTGTCCCTTCCACTATACTCTCCCATTGAGCAATTAAAAAAAAATAAGCTTCCAAACTAAAATACACATCTATATAATCTGGCAAAACAAAATGTCACATTACCTGTGTCCAAAGATGTATGATCTTTTCCTACAAGTATGTTTATCACCTCTGTGGCAGGAGTAAATGATATGTTTTATCTTTATTTTTTTGGACTCATAGTTTATCATTAATTTGATCAAAGTTCTTTTTTTAATAAAGCTTTTTATTTTCAAAACACATGCATAACCTTGCAAAACCTTGTGTTCTAAATTTTTTCCTCCCTTCCTTTCCCCAACCCCTTCCTGTAGATGGCAAATAATCCAATATTTGTTAAACATGTGCAATTCTTCTATAAATTTTTTCCCAATGATCATATTGCACAAGAAAAAAATCAAATTAAAAAGGAGAAAAATGAGAAAAAAAATGCAAAAGTGAAAATATTACGTTGTGATTTACACTGAGTTCCCACAGTCCTCTCTTTGGGTACAGAAGACTCTCATAAGTCTATTGGAATTGGCCTGAATCACCTTGCTGTTGAAAATAGCCACATCCATTAGAATTGATCATTGTATAATCTTCTTGTTGCTGTGTGCAATGTTCTCTTAGTTCTACTCATTTCACTTAGCATCAGTTCATATAAGTCTGTCCAGGCCTTTCGAAAATCATCCTGCTGATCATTTCAATAATCAATAATATTCCATACCATTCATAAATCATAACTTATTCAGCCATTCTCCAATTGATGGGCATCCACTCAGTTTCCAGTTCCTTGTCACTACAAAAAGGGATGCTACAAACATTTTTGCACATGGGTCCTTTTCCTTTTTTTTATGATCTCTTTGGGATACAGGTTCAGCAGTGACACTGCTCAATTTGTTAGCCCTTTGGGCATGATTCCATATTACTCTCCAGAATGGTTGTTAATCAAAGTTCTAAAGTCTTTCAGAATTATTTTTACCTATAATGTTATCATTGCATAAATTGTTCTATTGGTGGTCACTTTGCTCTTCATCAGTTCATAAAGATCTTCCCAATTTTATTCTGAAATTATCCTTTTCATTTTTTATGGCATAGTAATATTCATGTAATGTTTCATATGCCATAATTTTTTTTGCCATTCTCTGATAGGTAGGCATTCTCTGAGTTTCCAAATTTTGGCTACCATAAGAGCAGGCAAATTTCTAGAGAAGATTTTAAGCCAGTTACAGAAAAAATAGACAGCAAAACTATTCTAGTGGGGAACCTCAATCTTCCTCTCTCAGCAGCAGACAAATCTAACCACAAAATAAACAAGAAAGAAACTAGGAAGGTTAATAGGATCCTAGAAAACCTAGATATATGACAGACCTCTGGAGAAAATTGAATAGGAACAGAAGGGAATACACCTTTTTCTTGGCAGTACATCACACCTACACAAAAAATGACCATGTATTAGAGCATAAAAACCTCACAATCAAATGCAGAAAGACAGAAATAGTAAATACTTCCTTTTCAAATCACAATGCAACAAAAATTATATTCAATATAGGGCCAGGGAAAGATAGACTAAAAACCAATTGGAAATTAAATAATCTAATTCTAAAGAATGAGTGGGTCAGGGCAGCTAGGTGGCGCAGTGGTTAGAGCACCAGCCCTGAAGTCAGGAGGACCTGAGTTCAAATCTGATCTCAGACACTTCCTAGCTGTGTGACCCTGGGCAAGTCACTTAACCTCAATTGCCAAAGCAAAAAAAAAAAAAAAAGAATGAGTGGGTCAAACAACAAATCACAGAAATAATCCATAATTTCATTCAAGAGAATGGCAATAATGAGACTATACCAAACATACCAAAACCTATGGGATGCAACCAAAATTGTTTTGGGAAATTTTTATATCTCTAAATAGCTACATGAATAAAATAGATAAAGAGGAGGTTAATGAAGAGGGCATGCAATTAAAAAACCTAGAAAAAAGAACAAATTAAAACCCTGAATTAAATACCAAATAAGAAATTCTGAAACTCAAGGGAGTGATTAATAAAATAGAAACTAAGAAAACTATTGAACTAATAAATAAAACTCAGAGTTGGTTTTATGAAAAAACCAACAAAATAGATTAATCTTTGGTTAATTTGATCAGAAAAGAGAAAGAAAAAAACCAAATCACCAGCATCACATTTTGGCTACCATAAAAAGAAATATTATAAATATTTTTATACATACAGGCCCTTTCCTTCTTTAATTTCTTTGGGATATACACCTAGTAATGGTATAGTTGAATCAAAGAGTATATGATATTTAGTAACTTTTGAGGCATGATTCCAAAATGCTTTTTAGAATAGCTGGACCAGTTCACAATTCCACTATCAGCCTATTAAGATACCTTTCCCCCCCAACTTTTATTATCTTCTTTTGCCATCTTTGTCAGTTTGATAGGTATAAGGCAGAAGTTCAAAGTTTCTTTAATTTGCACTTCTCTAAATATTAATGATTTCTAGCATTTTTTCATATGATTATTGATAACTCAGATTTCTTCCTTTGAATATTGTCTGTTCATACCTTTTGATCTTTTATTTATCTACCGAGGAAGGCTCTTATTCTCATACATTTGAATCAGTTCTGTATATATATACACATATCTTAGAAATGTGACCTTTATTAGAGAAACTTGTTGCCAAAGGTTTTTTCCTTACTTTCTCTTCTAAATTTTACTATGTTAGATTTGTTTGTGCAAAAACTTTTTAACTTTATACAATCACAATTGTCCATTTTATCTTATGTGATCCTCCCTATTACTTGTTTAGTCATGAAACTTTTTCTCATCCAGATATCAGAAAAGTAATTTTTTTTCCTTACTCCTCTAATTTGTTCATGCTGTGATCTTTCATTTCTGGTTTTGTATCCATTTTGAATTTTTCTTGTGATATGGTATGAGGTATTAGTCCAAACTTAATTTCTGCCAGGCTACTCTTTAGTTTTCCCAGCAGTTTTTGTCAAATAGTAGAGTCCTAACCCTACTAAATAGGGATATGTTGGGTTTTTTTCCCAGTTAGAAGATTAGTACTTTTAGTTCTGTCATTTTTGTCTACCTTTGCAACATCTTTTTCATGTTATCTTATTTTTTTATTCCAAGTACTGCTCCCTAGTTCAAGGCCTTATTATCATTGTCACATAATAGTTTCCTCTCTGGTTGTCCTGCTTTCAGATTCTCCATTTTTTTTAGTTCATCTTTCACCATAACTGCCAAAAATCATTCTAAGGCACAACTCTGAACAATTTTTACATTTCTCCTGTATACTTTAGTTCCATTTTGTCTAACAGATATTTGAAATCATCCTGCTGGTCGTTTTTTACAGAATAGTAATATTCCATGACATTCATATACCATAATTTATTCAGCCATTCTCCAATTGATGGGCATCCACTCAGTTTCCAGTTTCTAGCCACTACAAAAAGAGCTGCCACAAAGATTTTTGCACATGTGGGGCCCTTTCCTTCCTTTAAGATCTCTTTGGGATATAAGCCCAATAGAAACACTGCTGGTTCAAAGGGTATGCACAGTTTGATAACTTTTTGAGCTTAGTTCCAAATTGCTCTCCAGAATGGCTGGATCCATTCACAGTTCCAGCAACAATGTATCAGTGTCCCAGTTTTCCCACATCCCCTCCAACATTAGTCATTATCTTTTCCTGTCATCTTAGCCAATCTGACAGGTGTGTAGTGGTACCTCAGAGTTGTCTTAATTTGCATTTCTCTCACCAATAGTGATTTGGAGCACCTTTCCATATCATTAGAAATGGTTTTAATTTCATCATCTGAAAATTGTCTGTTCATATCAGCAAAGTTACTTTTCAACATTCACCTTTGTAAAACCTTGTGTTCCAAATTTTTCTCCCTCTCCTCTCCTGTCCTCCTTCCCTAAGACAGCAAGCAATTCCATATAGGTTAAACATATGCAATTCTTCTAAACATAGTGAACCTTCTAGAGAAAGTTTGGACTACTATTGTATGTTGCTAATCATTGACTGTAGTTCCAAAAAAGCCTTCTGAAAATGTTATACCCTATATAACAGCAAAGTAACAAAAAATAAAATTACATTTAATAAACAAAAACATAGATGTTTGAGAAGAAATAACCAGAGAAAGAGAATATATCAAAGGAATACACATCTAGGATGAGCACTTTTTGTCATAGCAAAGAATTAGAAACAAAAATTGATGCCCATTTAGTGGAGAATTGCTAAACAAAATGTAGTAAATAAATAGAGTATTACTGTATTTCAAGAAATGACAGATATGAATAATGCAGAGAGGCATGGGAAGATTTATACTAACTGAAGCAAAGTGAAATAAACAGTATACATAAAGATTACAAATGATGTAAATGGAAAGAATAACCACAAAACCAAAGCAAATCATGATCTCTTCTGGCAAGGACTGTCTTTAGCCTTTCTTGGTATCCCCAGCATTTAGCACAATATCTCTCTCACACACAGTAGGCACTTAATAAGTATTTATTGACTGGCTAGTGGCTGAAACTTAATATTGTGACATTATAATAACTAACTTTGGTGCCAAAGAGAACATATGCGTGGGTACTTTTCTCTTCTTTGTAGAGGTAGAGACTGTGAGTATGGAGTACTTGACTATTTGATATGTTGATTAGTTTTGCTGGACTTCCCCCCCCCCCCCTTTTTTTTTTTTTTTTTTGTTCTTTACTAAGAGGGATGATTCTTTGGGAGATAAAAGGAAGATGGACATATTGGGAAACATAGATGTATTTTTAAAAAAAAGAAAGAGAAAAAATTTTATTAAAAAAAAAAGAATTCAAGGCTACCTCTAACTGCAAGGGAGCATTGAAGAACAATTTCAGTAGTTGGTTAGATAAATATGAACAAATAGGATGAGGCACTTCTAACTTAGTTGGGAAAAAACTCATTCATTTGAAAGAGAGAATGGGCAGAATGTTATATATCAGTGTTATGATGCATTCACTTGGCTTGGTAGAAAATTCTATCTAAGAAATAGAAGCCCGGAGTTTTGATGGTAGTTCTTTTAGTTTTGTTTAAATTTTTAATAATATTTCATTTTTCCCCAATTACTTATGACAATTTTTAACATTCATTTTTAAAATTTTGAATTTCACATTTTCTCCCTCCCTTACCTCCCCCCTCCCAGAAATAGTAAACAATCTGATATAAATTATACATGTTTAATCATGCAAAACACATCACCATATTAGTCATGTTGTGAAAGAAGACATAGACTTAAAGGAAAAAAGCCCATGAAAAACAAAGTGAAAAGTAATATACTTTGATCTGCATTCAGATTCCATCTGTTCTTTCTCTGGAGGTGGAGAGAATTTTTCATCATGAGACCTTTGGAATTATCTTGGATCATTGTATTGCGAGAAGAGCTAAGTCATTCACAGTTGATCATCATACAAGATTGCTATTATTGTGTACAATGTGCTCCTGGTTCTGCTCACTTCACTTTGCATCAATGTAAGTCTTTTCAGATTTTTCTAAATCAGTCTGTTCATTTCTCATAGGGAAGTAATATTCCATTACAATCATATGCCACAATATGGCTCTTTTAAACAATGAGATGATTCAGACCAGTTCCAATAATCTTGTGATGAAGAGAGCCATCTCCACCCAAAGAGAGGACTGTGGGAACTGAGTGTGCTGTTTTTGCTGTTGTTTGTCTGCATTTTGTTTTCTTTCTCATTTTTTTCTCTTTTTGATCTGATTTTTCTTGTGCAGCAAGATAATTGTGGAAATATGTATAGAAGAATTGCACAAGTTTAACATGTATTGGATCACTTGCCCTCTAGGGGATGGGGTGGGAGGAAGGGAAGGAAGAAAATTTGGAACATATGGTTTTACAAAGTTGAATGTTGAAAATTATCTATCTATCTATCTACATATGTATATATATGTGTGTTTTGAAAATAAAAAGCTTTAATAATAAAACAAAAATCATCACATACCACAGTTTGTGGTGTATGATTTCCCATTTCCCAATTGAGGGGCATCTGATGCCAGTTCTAACAATAACTAACTCTATGTGCTTAAACAAACCACTTCCCCTCACTAGGACTCTAAACTTCTACCAAATGAGGGATTTAAACTAAGATCACTTCTACCTCTAGTCTTCCAAGTTCTAAGACTGAGTTACTTCACCTTTGACATTCTGTGTCCTAAGGTCTCTTCCTATTCTAGCATCCTATGATCTAAGATTCTTCTTGCTCTAATATTCTATATTCTAAGGTCTTTTTCTGTTCTGAAATTTTATTTTCTAAGACTCCTTCCAGCTCTAACATTCTATGTTCTGTCTCCTTCCAGCTCTAACATTCCATGTTCTG
>JAJPUD010000450.1:590359-655279 GCA_023553655.1 Myrmecobius fasciatus | reverse complement strand
CTGCTTTCTGCTCTGACATTCCATGTTCTAAGACTCCTTCCAGCTCTAACATTCCATGTTCTAAGATTGCTTTCTGCTCTGATATTCTATGTTCTAAGGCTCTTTCCTGCTCTGACATTCTGTATTCCTCTAAGATTCCTTCTAGCTCTAACCTTCTATGTTCAAGGCCCTTTTTCTACTCTATTATGTGTTCTATGATCCTTTTCAACTGTGAAATTCTGCAAAGTCTGTCAGCTATATCCCAGATCCTCATGGCCTTGGCTTATCCCCTCCCCAACAACTACGCTTAGCATATTGGGAATGGGGTGAGGAAGTGCTTACAGGCCTAGGAAGAGTGGGTAGGGAATGTGGCCTGACCCCTTCTCTTGCCTCTGAACATCCCTGCAAATCTCTGTCACTCCCACAGCCCTGCCCAGGCTCGTTCCCATGTGGGGGAGGGGTGGGAAGTTGCTGTCAGAGTGGTGTCCTGGGACTTGTCCCTGCCACAGAGAAGTGGGAGGATGGGGATAGGATGGGGGGAAGGAGGGAGGGAGAAGAGGCTGGGCTGTAGCTCTTGTTCCACCCACCCCTAGGAGCACTGTTCTCCACCTCTCTATCTCCCTGGGAAAGTAAGCTGAGTCGTCCTGCCCTGATGGCACCAATGGTGAGTTCAGAGTGGGGAGAAAGGGAAAAGAAGGTAGAAAGGGGGATTAGCCATCTAATTCTAGGATGGAGAGAGGTCTTGGGATGGTGGGAATCATGGGTTTCTTTTCTCCAATTAAAGATGGCTAATCTTTCTCTGTTTCCAGTTAAAAACTGTTCCTAGCACCCAGATATGGGGGACCCTCTCCCAGTCCCTAGATATGAGTCTTTCTGTCCATAGATGTGGGCACCTCACCTACACCCCCAGAAGTGACAGATATGGTAGCTCTTCCTAACCTCCCAAGTACAGGGAGCCCTTTCATCCCCTTTTGAGAAGCCTTTTGGGATGAGGAGAATCTGATGATGGTTTGGATTTGGGCAAGCTTCTTTCAGGGTACCAGGATGTGTGTGCACATGTGTGTGTGTGTGTGTGTGTGTGTGTGTTGTGAAAAACACTAACAAACCCAATAAATGTTCCCCTCCCTTCCTAGGTTGCAGTGAGCACATAAGCTGACAATTACAAAGGACCTGCAAGACCAGAGACAGAACAGATGCTGGGAGCTCAGTGGTGGGGGGAGGGATCGCAAGCCATACCTAGACCTGGGCGCTGAGCACCTCCCATATTCATCACATTCTGGATGGGAGTCAGAGCCCTAAGATAGGAGGGCTTTTAGAGACCATCCAGTTTAATTCTCTTTCTAGAGCGAGGGGAAAAGGCTTGCCCAAGATCACACAAGTGAGTGGTATAGAGAGGGACAAAACGAGGTCACTGAATATTCCATCCCATGTACTTTTCCATCATACCTGGCTACTTCAAATATTCCCCTGGAGTCAGAACTCTACCTATTTCAAAGAGGGAAAACTGAGAGCAAGAAAAAGAAAGTGCATGTTTTAAGAAATAATCTGTGGAGAACCTTATAGCAAATTTAGGAAATGGAGGGGAAATTTGGTGGGAGAGACAACCAAACAGCTTTAGCTCTTGGGAGGACTCTGGGATGGGATAAGGAGCCTTACCCAACACAGATTTCTTTGGCCAGTAGGCAGGAGCAGCAGAGAAAAGTAGTCTGTCCCTAGAAGGCATGGTGGTGTATGGAGTCTCTGCACTTCAGAATGGATTTTCATAAGCTCAGAGCCCTGCTGCTCCTTCCCCTAGGTCATGGATAGAAGAGCATTCCAGTTGTGGGGAGGGTACCTCTTCTCATGTGTGTATATGTGTATAAGTTAGCAAGAAAATAACTTCCTAATGGGGGAGAAAACATGAGCATACATGGGTACTTACAAGACAGATGCATGGTAATCTTGTGGGAAGAGGTCCAAGCAGCTTCTTTCAGGGACCAGGAAAGGTCTCATGCAGAAAATGTTCTGGGGCTCAATCATAGAACACAAAATGTCAAAGCTAAAAGGGACTTTAAAATATTCAATATCAGAACTGGGAGAAACTCCTAGGCATGTTTCTCCTCCCTAACTACCTACTACCCTTTTCCTGCAGATGCTCTTTCTGCCCCACTCTTCCTGGGTCACCTTGGTGAGGAGAGGAGCCTTTGGAGTTCA
The DNA here is from genome assembly GCA_023553655.1 of Myrmecobius fasciatus. Taxonomy (NCBI): domain Eukaryota; kingdom Metazoa; phylum Chordata; class Mammalia; order Dasyuromorphia; family Myrmecobiidae; genus Myrmecobius; species Myrmecobius fasciatus. Next base: position 653,107 of record JAJPUD010000450.1, on the reverse strand, counting down.
GAGCATCCGGCAGGCCCATGGCTCAGGAGATACTGGTAAGGTCCACACCATCCTCCCAGAGATAGTTCCCCAAGGTTCCCAAGAGCCCAACTGGCATGGGGGAGGGGTAATGATGAAGAGACTTAAAGGAATAACTTGGGGGATAGAATATAGGATGGTAACATTAGGAGACAAAGTTTGGAAGCTAAGTTTGAAATTACGCAGTTGAGGTCAAATCTGTCTGGAGCCTTTCAGACCTCATTCTTTCCCTCGTCTCTTCCCTCCATTCCTCTTTCCCCCTTCCCATGGGGCCCTAAGGCTGAAGAGTTTAGTTCCCAGGACCATGAACAGGAGGAACAAAGAACCGAGTTCCTACTGGAAATGGACAGCGCTGTGCAGCTGGCTCTGAGAACTGTCAGTCTCAGATATCTTGCTCTTCTGTGTATCCAGACTCCATGGCCACCATCTTGGCCAGATCCATGTCAGGTCCTTTGGTCTGGGGTTCTGGGAATCGCTTGTCACCCACTTCCAGCACTTAGCACAGTGCCTGGTGCCTAGGAGGCCCTACCCAGATGTTTGCTAACTCGATTTGTCCAGGAGAGGAGCATCTTAGGCCCAGGCCAGACTTGAGCTGAAGGAGGGGACCTTTTGAGCACATTAGAGTAAACCAAGAAGATGGAACCCGAGTCCTTTTTTCTGGGACTCAATAGAAGATGTCCTTCTGGTTATTATTCTTCATATTGGTAGAGGAACAAGAGGAGGGGCCTTGTATGAAAGCAGGTTAAGTCTTCAGTTAGACCAAAAAACCATGCTGATTCTCAGAAGTATTAGATGGCTGAGGTCACAGAGCATTTCCTCCAAAGAAAGGATAGGTAGGATAGCAGAACTTTGTCCTGAAGGGTACAGATATTTCCTGAAGCCAGGATCCTAGCCATATGAACTCTCAAGGCCCCTTTCAGGAAAAGCTTAAGCATCCACAGGAAATCTTTCTGGGGTGAGAATCTGACATGCTGATGGGGGACCTCTGAGATCACTCAACAGGTAGGGCCAATTCTTTCCTTGTCTCAGAATCTCTGATTATACAGTGAATTAAACAGGCACTTATTAAGCACTTACTATGTGCAGGGTACTGTAAAAAGCAAAACACTTCTCTTCTCAAGAAGATAACTTCCTAATGGGGGAGAAAACATGAGCATACATGGGTACTTACAAGACAGATGCATGGTAATCTTGTGGGAAGAGGTCCAAGCAGCTTCTCTCAGGAACCAGGAAAGGTCTCATGCAGAAAATGGTTCGGGGGCTTAATCACAGAACAAAAAAAAATGTCAAAGCTAAAAGGGACTTTAAAACATTCAACATCAGAACTGGGAGAAACTTTAGGATATAAAATGCTGAAGTTGAGAGAAGCCTTATAATTTAAAACAATTTTAGAGCTGAAAGGGACCTCAAACCAGAGATTCCAAGGGATGAAGGTAAGGAGGGGCTTCCAGGCAGGGGAGACACTTAGGGCAGAGGCTGAGAGCCAAGATATGGAGGACTATGGATGAGGAGCAGCAAAAAGGCTGAGTAATCACACAGTATGTGAAGGACAGTAACAGGCAATAGGGCTGATAAGTTAGGGGACGGCTGGTTGGGAGGAATAAAATGTCAAACAGAAAAGTCTAGAATCACAGAATCTAAAAGTTAGAAGGGATCCTAGAGGTCGAGTCCAATTGCTCCATTGTACAAATGGGGCCCAGGAAAGTGATTTCTCCAAGGCCACATTGCAAATTAGTAACAAAAACTGACCTCATAGCCCAGAGAGCTCGACTCCTAGACACTCATTTCATTGTACTACACAATCTTTAAGGAAATATTTGCTGAGCACTGAAGGCATCCCAGGTTCCTTGGAAAATAATGATAGTTATAATAATACAGATTTTTTTTTTTTTTTTTTTTGCTGAGGCAATTGGGGTTAAGTGACTTGCCCAGGGTCACACAGCTAGGGAATGTTAAGTGTCTGAGACCAAATTTGAACTCAGGTCCTCCTGACTTCAGGGCTGGTGCTCTATCCACTGCGCCACCTAGCTGCCCCATAATACAGATTTTTTAAAAGCTCTCTTTTCAACACTTTTTCAGTTTGCAAAATCCTTTTCTCAGTTCAACCACAAGCACCACTAGTTTTAGCAGATTGTTCTTACTAAACCTTAGTAAATACACAATTCTAAAATTCTAAAAGCTAATTAATTCTGACTAATTGATATCCCCTGATGATGATGGGTAAGAGCTCTTTAATTATAGCAAGAGTAAATGTCTTTGAGAGGTTATTTGATCGGGAGGAAAGATCAGCCCAGTGTGTTTTCTCATATGTAAAATGGGTATAGGAATCTTTGTTCTACCTCCTACTCAGAATTATTGAGAAGAACTTACTTTGCAAACTGCAGAGTGATACAGAAATGGGAATTAGCAGTATTGTTATGTGTAGGTAGAAGGGGAAGGATTCCACAGACCTGGAGATCTCAATGAAGCCTTTGGGTATGGGAGAGTTGGGGCATAAGATAGGAGTTATAAGATTTATATAGAGACAGAGTTGTAGAGATAGGAAATCAGGAAGAGAAGAATCATAGGATTTATAGCCTGGAACACAGTATATATGTTTTATGTCAGAGTTGAAAAGGACCTTAGAACATAGAATGTTAGATCTGGACAGGACCTTAGAACACAAAATGTCAAAGCTAAAAGGGACTTTAAAACATTCAACATCAGAACTGGGAGAAACTTTAGGACATAGAATGCTAAAGTTGAAAGAAGCCTTATAATTTAAAACAATTTTAGAGCTGAAGGGGACCTTAAAGACCACTAGACTACTAAACCACTGAGAGAAAATGTGGTTTAGTACAAAGCGCCATGAACAATATCAGGCAAGATATGGTGAAATAAAGTTCTGATTTAATGAAACATATGCAAGATATTTCAGAGTTTCAGTAGTTTCATGTGTATAATGGGGATGGTAAATAAGTACATCCTTTTCCTAACACATAAGACTCTTGTGAGGAAGGCATTCTAGTGCCATAGAAATACTGGTTACTATTATTGCAAAGTTCTCATTCTACAGATGAGGAGACTGAAACTAAGAGGGGTGGGTGGTCTGAGTCAAAATGAAGAGGGGGCTGGGGGGGGTAAGAAAGAGGTGAGAGGGCAGAAGATGCAAGGGATTGGATGACCATAGGTCTCTTCCTAGAGAGGTCAATGCTATGGATAGGTGGGGAGGAGACTCTGAAAAATAAGGCTCTGGAAGGGGATGGGATTTCTGTAGAAAGGACACTTGGGGCAGGCTCCTCCTTCCTTCCAGCTCAACCTCCTTTTGATCCTAGCTTGCAGCCGGAAGATGCCTCCATATACAAACTACCATGCAGAGCGCAATTACCCCATGCCAGATGAGCCCTTCTGTAGTGAGCTGAGCCCCCAGCAGCGGGCGCTGAAGGAAAAGGAGAAAGGGTCATGGAAGCAGCTTACAGATGCTGAGAAAGTGGCCCGTAAGTTCTTGGCCTGGTGGGATCAGCCTGGGAGGGATGGGAAGGGAATGAAAATGGAACAAGACCGAATGAGCGGAGGTGTAGAGGTAATGGAGCTAGTATGGTGCTGGGCACAGAAGTCTCAGTCTCCTGTTTTAGTTAAATTTATCAATGGTTCAGGAGAGTGTGGATTAGCAGAGATTGGGGGAGGGGAGAGCTACTAAGCAGCACTTCTCTGAACTCATGAAGTTGGGGCTCATTTTGAGACAGAAAACTTCTCCATTCTCCTATTGAGATGAGAGGAGTAGGAGTAGTATACAGTAGTATAGAAATGGAGAGCATTAGGAGACAGAGGCCAGGAGTTATGGAAAGAATTCTGAGTTAGCAAGGGAAGTTCAACTGGAATTCTGCATCAGTCATGTATTATCTGTGTAAACTTGGACAAGTGACTTTCCCTAGTATGGGCCTTAGTTTCCTCCTGGAAAATAATGAGGTGGGATGGGGCGAGTGGATTAGATGGTTTCTACGGTCCTGTCCATTTCTAAAGTCTATGATCCTGCCTGTTAACAGAAATATTTCAAAATAATAGCAGCTTTCATTTCCACAGCATTCTAAGGTTTATAAAACACCTTTCTTACAAGAACACAGTGAGGAAGGCCACCCAAGTATTATTTTAGCCACAATACAAGGGAGGAAAACTGAGGTCCAGAAGTGACTTGCCTAAGATAACTAGCTAAAAGAGTCAGACTTGGGCCTTTAGATTCAGAGCCAGAGCTCTTTTCATTATCCCAATGCTGCCATTGTCCATTATGGAATCACAGACTTAAAGCTAGGTGGGACCTGAGAAGCCATCTAGTCTAACCTCTCATTTTACAGATGAGGAAACTGAGGATCAGAGAGGAAGTGAGTCCTAACAATAAGTAGTACAGCTGGAATTAAAACCTAGTTCTTTCTCTGACTCCAAATTCAGTAGCCTTTCCTCTTGAACCTCTCATTCTGGAATGGCTACCTGGACCCAGCTCTCTGTATCTGTAAGGATACAGAGCTAGTCCTTGCCATCCAAGAAGAAACAGGAGAAGAGAGATGGAAATTAGGACATTTACACTTAGGGCTAAATGAGGAGGTAGAAACAATGACAGTTGTAGGAGTTGTAGGGAAGAATAGGTCCTCATGGACCTAGGAAGGCTTCCCAGGGAAGGCAGTTGTATACCTTTAAAGATGGAGAAGATTTGAGGGTAAAGAGGGAAGAAGTAGTATATCAAGTTTAAGAAAACTGGTAGAGCAAAAGACAAGCAAAGGTATTAGCTGCCTTAGGGGGTTTCCCCTGAATCACTTAGAGAAGAGGGGAATGGAAGGAGCCGAGGTGGAGGCTCTCTGACTTCTACTCCCTTAGTCTCGGGTTAGAGGAGTGGTCCAGAACCCAGGGATATCCAGAATCTTGAGGTCCATCCTTATCCCTTTGGCCCCAGTTTATCGAATGCAGTTCCATCAGACCTTTGCAGAGATGAATCGACCATCCAACGAATGGAAGACAGTGTTGGGAGGAGTCTTTTTTTTCTTTGGCTTCACTGGACTCCTGATATGGTGGCAGCGGCTATATGGTGAGTGGCTGCTTAGACAGGGACACAGCCAGGTGAGTTTTAATTTCCCCACCACCTACTCAAACCCCACTATTCCTGGGACCTTCTTTTCAGTTGGACAAGTAAGGCATAGCTATGGGGAGGTTTTAATCAATGTTAGCTAAAGTCATAGATTAAAACATGGAATTGAGAGAGGGGTGTCTTTGAAAATAGGGATTTATTCTTAGATATCAGACGTATTTTACAAGAGCCTCAACCCATTCCCTTCTCCATATCTATAAAGCAGTTTAATACCCCGAGTTTAGAGGTAGGTAGAGAAGTCACTGGGTCACAGTATTGATGGAAGAGTTCTTAGAACATAGAATGTCAAAGCTGGAAAGGTTTTTAGGAAGGAAAAGAACAAGCATTTATTATATGCCTACTGTATCAGACAGGCCCTATGGTAAGTGCTTGACATATTTCACGTGATCCTTACAACTCTTTTGAGACTTGCTTTTATTATCTCCATTTTTAAGTAGGAAGACTTTTTTAATGTCTAAAAATGTCATGGATCCCTACATGATGGTAATCCCATTAATTCTAATAATTAAAAAAATACATGATAAAAAAGCACAATATAAAGATGAATAAAAATCAGTAGAGTTTTAAATGAGTATGTATTTTATTAAATACATCAACTATAGACATTTGGAAAATAATTACATTTGGGTTATTAAGTCTACAGAAGCCATGTTCTGTATTATGCAAATACATTATGTATGTATTTGCAGACCCCTGCAGTAACTCCAATTGCCACCAATGATGGGGAAGCACTGTCTTTGAAAATAGAATACACACACCAAATAGAACCTTGTAACACAGAATGTTAAGATTTAGTAGGTGTCATAGTAGTAGAGTCAGTGGTTAGAACCCAGGTTTCTGAACTCCCAAATCACTGCTCTTTTCTTCTCATGGTGATAAGAGGGAAAAGTAAATATTCTGGAAACACATGTGACTGGTCCAGGGACTGAAAAGGGACAGCCAGATGTAGAAAACCACACCCTTCCCTGTCCCCTGTTACCAATCCTTCCCCCCAACACACCCACACATACACATACCCCACTGCATCTTACTCCTAACCCCATTCCAAGTTGAGCCTGGAGCTTTCTTGGAGAGCTCCTAGTTCATTTCCCATCTCAACCAACTGTTATGGTACTGACCCTAGAGAGGCTGAGATAGAAGACCCATACTTGTATAAAGATACACTCCTCCCATTTTCAGTGTTTCGAGAGAAGCCCATCACACTGTCTGAAGACTGGAAGTCGAAACAGTTGCAACGAGTATTGGACATGAAGGGAAATCCAATTCAAGGCTTGGCTTCCCGGTGGGACTATGCTCAGAAGGAGTGGAAGAAGTGACTCTCCAGCCAGTTGTGGTGGCTCATATTTCCAAGCCAAGAGACCTGTCCCCACCCAACTCCATCCTTTCGTTTGCTCCTACTGGCTACCCCTATTCTTTTCACCTTTCCTTTTCCTTCTTTTCCTCCATCTGCATCTCTCTTCCTGCATCCTTTTTCCCTCAGTAAAGAAATATCAAACCTGGTACCTGGCCTTCTTAGAATATAATTTAGTTAATGGGAATGACACACATGCAAGGTTAACCAACAATTCAATGCTGTATCTGCTCAGGACCCTGGGAATGGAAGCTCAGGAGCTTGGGTGGTCAGGGAAGGTTTCCCGGAGCAAGTGGGATTTGCACTAGTATTTGACAGAGAGGGAGGGAACGTTCCATGCAAAGAGAACTCTGGATTTATGTGGTATGAGTAGACAGAGAGGCAGGAAAGCCCAAGCTAAGTGTTGGGCGCATAGAGAAAACAAAATTGGCTGGATCTGAGGTTCCTAGAATAAAAAAAAGGATCATAGAAGTTTAGGGACTCAGTAATCTTGGACAAGTTACTTCCCCTCCCTCACTTTCCTCCCTTGTAAAATGAGGGTACTGGACAGATTGCACATCTCAAAAACTATCAGCTATTCAAAATGAGCCATCAATGGAAAATGGGATCAGATGGCCCAGACAAGCTGATAGATGAAATACATGAAATATGTATTTGCAGCTCATTCCAGCAAGGGGACCTGGTTGAGAAGGCTCCTCGGTTAATAGTGCTTGGGGCTTTTAAAAGTCAACAAATCCAAACCTTTCATTTTTACAGATGGAGAGGCCCAGAGGTTAAGTGAGGTGCTTAGCTAAGGGCACACAAGTAGCTAGTAGCAGAATCAGGACTCAATCCCAGGCACTTGATTCTCAATTTCAGCACTCTTTTCACTACATCACACTATTTCAAATTTGTGCAAAGGCAATGGCTGAAGGAGGGTGGTGTCTGATGGTCTGCATGTGACAGTTCCAACAGCATCCACAAGAGGGCAGCTGACTCCTATCCTTTTCACAGAAGAGTGGGTAAGGGTTGGAGGTCGGGATCAGGCCCAAAGGGAATGAGCCTCCCTCCCCTCAGCCTCCTGCACATACCAGGCAGGAGAGAATAACCCATTCCCGAGTACCTGGGAGTGAGATCGGAGAGACAGAAGAAGGGGAAATGCTCAGTTCCTACTGCCACTCTCCCCACTACCCTCCACCCTGGACCTCCCTTTTGGGCTGCCCCATCATACAAGAAGCACTCGCTACCAGCAAATCAAACACAGTTTATTAGTTGAACTGCACTTCCACCATCACACAGACTACTTCAAAGAGTCAGGATATGAGGGAGGGAAGACCCCTAGGCCTGGGCTAGGGAGTAATCATTCTCCCCTATGCCTAGGGGCTCTGAAGAGGGAGGAAGGGGTTAAATGGGGGAAGGGGGAACCATCTCCCCATGCGTTCACCACACAGCAGCCCTGCAGAGCCTCACATAAATACAGACACGCTTAACAAAAATAGTATATCATCTTCACAAGGAATAAAAACTAATCTCAAATATATACAGCAAAGACAAGACTATGATACAGGGGTAAGGTGGCGAGGGAAGGGTGGGGGGTGGGGAGTGGTGAGGAATTGGCTGATCCATCAATTGGGATTAAGGAAAACATTTTTAATGGTAGAGTGGTGCCACTTACATGATAGACCCAGACCCATGAGAGAGGCCACCGGTTGGCAGGCTGTGGGAAGGGACAAATAGCCTGGCCTGGTTAAGCAGTAAGCACCCAAAATATGAATTCTGAAAGCTTGGGAAAGGAGGTGGTTTGGGGGATGGCCTGAAAGGGAAGGTAGTGGTGGAGTCAAAACTTTCTCAGGACCAAACTCCTTTTTCTCTCCCTCCTCTTTTCTATTCACTAAGCAAACAGACCCTTAAGATCTCAGAGATCGCTAGTCCACTCTCTTATTTGATAGAAACTGAGGCTCAGCGGATTAATTTGCTTGAGGTCACATAGCTGAGATATGAACCAGCTCTTCTAAGTCCTAGGTCCAGTACTTACTCCACTAGAACATGCCATCTTAAATGAGAGGTACCTGAGAGTCCCTGTAAATACCCCCAGGGATTGCTAGGCATCTCTTCACCTTTGGGTCTGAGTTCCACCTGTTTATCTGGGCACTGCTGAAAAATGATTCAGGAGAGAGGCAGGTCCACATTCTCCTGGGATCTCCAAGAATTAAGATGACTAAGCTGTAAACAGCTCTCAGCTGCTACTTTTCCTGGATCTCTCCCTGTATCTCCTGTTTTCTCTTGATGGGCAGGAACTAAATGTGAGAGGGGAGAGAGGAGCCTATTCAGTTCTAGAACTCAGGTATGGTATTGAACTGATACCCATCATTACCTTCCCTCTGCAAGACCACTAACTCCAGCAAGAAATATTGGTCCAACTGACCAGCCAAGACAGTCAAGGTCAGGGCAGGTCACTTTCCTGAGACACTTTGGGTCACCTGTATGACTGGATTCCTAGGCTACCTCTGAAGGTGGTGGGTGAGACAAAAGGAGCAGCATGCTTAGGAGAGGTGCCTGAGGCTGGCCAAACCTGGTGATTTGGAACCTGTGACAACTAACTACAGGGTTACACAAGCAAGCCACCCACCTCCTGCTTCAAGCAGGAAGTCCTTAGAGAAAATCTGTCTTTAGTAATGTAGAGGCCTGGATCTGAGAATACCTCTTCTTGGCCCTTCACAACATTAAGTACTGCAAAGGGAATAAAATTATCCGTTCTGATAACACAAAAATAAAAATGAAGTTGATTTATTCTTTTTTTTTTCCCCCTGGAAAAGTTCTATGGGTGTTTATATATATATATATTTTTTTAAATCCTTCTTGATTTGGTCAGGTTAGGGGAAGGGCCCAGCTCTAGGAAGTCTAAGGGAGAAGAGAGGTCATGACTAGAAAGCCAGCACCTGCAGTGTGGTAAAAGGTTCAAAAAGTTGCATGTTGTTTTTTTTTTCTTTTTGGAGGACTTAAAAGAGATTCAACAGAAAAAGGGCCCAAGGGTCTCAAGACTGCATATTATTGACTACTGAGGACCTTGGAGGTGGGAAGGGGTTTGGGACAGTAGAAAAAGGCCTGGTTTGGCCACATGTGATAGAAGTCAGCTGCATGTAGTGGATTTCCTCTGTGTCAGGACAGGGTACAGGCCATCATGGTTGGAGTGGGTGGATCAGAGAGGTTCCAAGGTAGATTCAGTGTATGATCACTTCCGGCTGAACAGGGACCCCAGCAGGACTACACCAGCCACTGTCATGCCAGTTAGCAGCCATCTGTTGAAGCGTTCCTGGCCCTTCCGGCTCTCTGCTGCTGCATCATTCCCATAAAGCTCCACGAAGGTGTCCTGTAGGGAAGAAAGGACTTGTTGGGGGCAGTTGCAACTAGGAGTCAAAGAAAAGCGACTTAGAAAAGAACCTAAAGCACTATCTGGGAAAAGGGAAAAAGACCAAGGACTTTCTTGCTACAGGAAAGAGGTCCATTTTTATTTCTCAATCCATGCCCACAAAAACACCTCTCAATCACTGGTAGCAAAGTAAAGAAACATAACCAAGTTGTTTTGTTCTTGTAGTATCAGACTGAAGGCAGAGTAAAAGGCCCAGAGGGCTGTTTTCTAAAGCTCAGAAAGGACATCAGTTTACTTACTAATCATGGGAGGCAGTATGGAATAATAAAAAAAAAACACTTGACTGAGTAAACTGGATTCTGCCATCTATTAAGTATGACTCTGGGTAAGCCATTTAACCACTGCATTGACATCCTCATTTCACTGAATGCTAGAACAAGAAGGTCCTTACAATATGTAAGCACAAAGAACATGGAATATCAAGACTAAAGAGGAATTTTGGGATATTAAATGGAATGAGAGAGCTGGAGAAGAGCACAAAAGAGAAGAAATAGAGAAAGGAGAATATCAGAAAAAGAAGGGCTCAGAGAACACACAGGATGTTAGTGCTGCCAATGAGCTGGAATTAATATCAGAGCTGAAAAGGGTATTAGAGCACAGAATAGAAAATTTCTAAGTTAGGAAAGACCTCTGGATATCATCTAGTTCAACCCCCTCATTTTAAAGATGAGAAAATTGAAGTACCAACTGACAGAGAGATTTAGTACTCATTTTATTTTTTTCTAAGCAGTCTTTCTCTTTAAAAAATGGGGATAATAATCCTGTGTTCCACCTCCCCTGAAAGTACTTGGGAGATAATGGATGGCATAGTGCTATACAAATGCAAGGAATCAAGGATTCATGGTATCTAGAACCCTAGGTAGAGGAAGAAAATGGAAGGGCTATGCAGGCAGAAAAAATAAGTCTGAAGATCCAGGGAGGAAGAAGGCACTGTGTTCAGTCCCTCATTCAAACCTCTGGATAACTAACTATGCTCAAGAGAAGACAACAATTTGATGGTTCTGCTGATGGATGGAGTCTTGAGGGAGGAATGTACAAAGGAATGGGAAGGCATAAAATTTATCTAGTTATGGATGCACAATCACAACATTGCACTGTTTGTTTTGCTCTAAGGGGAAAAGCAGATTCTCACTACCAAACCCTATACTAATCAATGACACCAGCCAAGCTCTTATGAACCTCCTATGTCTTTAACTCCTCCTCTAGCAGAACTTCTCAAATTACCTGAACTTTAAAGATCTGGGCAGGAACTGCTCCTGCTCTCCCTCAATTCATTTCCTGTACTTTCTTAAACCTACCTCAACATGCACTTCCAGGAAGTCTTCTTAGAATACCTTCCCACAAAATACCTTTAATGCATCGGATCCCAGCACGTAATTTGTGTTAATCTATATTTATACCCATCTTCCTTAGAATTTTATTAAAGCAAATACCCAATGCTACTGGATGGCAAGATCTTCTTATTCCAAACCCAGGGCAGATATCAATGGCAGAGTCCATAACATGGCTCCCCTCTTATGCCTACAATATATAGGCATGATTGGATATGAAGGGATGGAAAGGATCTTAGAAATCATTTGAAAAGGGAAGACATTGAGCCCTAGAAAAGGGGACATAATTTGACCAAAAATCATACAGGTAGTAGAAAGCAGCAGAGGCAGAAAATGAAGTCAAGTCTTCTGCCTCCAAAACCAATATGTAGGTTCTCAGGTCTGGGTATCACATGAAGGCTTGGATTAATAAACTTAAGTCCCCTCTAATTTTTAGATTTAGAATTCAAGCTCAGAGGACACAGAAGATTGAGTCCAAGAATCACTTTCTGTAGATCACAGAATGTTAGATATGTAAGCATTTAATTCAATGCCACTTTACAAAGAAGGAAACAGAGAGTAAGAAAGGGGTAGAGATTGTTCAGAATCCCACAGTAATTCAGTGGTAAACCAACAACAGGATTCCAAATCTCCTGCTTCTTAGTCTCACCGACTCTAGCCAGGCTTCAACTTTATCCACTGAGGCTAATAGTTTCTGGAACACCTCCTATATGGCCTGCCCTTTATTTGGTGCTATGAGATATTAAAAAAAAAAAAAAAAAAAACCCACCACAAAGCCACATTCCCTAATGAAAGACTTTATACAGTAATTGGATATACATATAAATGGATAATAATAACACAATAATAACAGGTAATCTATGCTAGTGTACTATCATGGAAAGGGCAATAGACTTAAGAGTCTGAGGGCCTGGCCTCAAAGCTCAATCCTGCCTACCCGCTTGACCTCTTGGAATCTCAGGTTCCTCCTCTGTAAAATGAAGGTATTAAAATCCCTTCTAGCTCTCAAAGCCATTCATCATGGTACAATGGGAAAAAACACTGAGTTGAAATCCTTGCTCTGCCACTTAATGTTACCTGCATGATCTTGGGCAAATGATTTCACTTTTCCAGGTGTTATCTATAAAATGAAAGAACTGAATTAGACAACCCTTAGTTGCTCCCTTCTAGGATCCTATGAATCCATGAGATCACTGTTAAGCTGGCACAGTCAGGTAAGACTTCAGGGAGAATAGGATTTGAGTCGAATTTTGAAAGAAAGGCATGATTTAGATAAAGGGATCTAGGGTGGGAAGAAATCTCAGGTCACAGGTCAACAGACCTGAGGAACCAAACACAAAGGCATACCTACAATGGAATGGGGAACTTGTGAAGTAGTGAGTTTTCCATTACTGGAGGTGAGCTAGAAGCAAATGGACCATTTTTCTTGTGAAAGACATCCATAGTTTTTCCTGATCCACAGGGAATGAGGAATCCCAGGCAGAAGCCATATGATCTATTTAAGAGCCCCTAAGGGACTCCCAGCTAGAGGAAGGATAAAAAAAGTCAAGTACAAATGGGCAGGAAGGACAATTGGATCAAAACCTAGTGAAGCAGAAATGGGTACCCAATATTCCAGTGAGGCTATTTCCTAACCAGAGGAAGAGATGCCTAGGTTCCTGGCAGGGCCCTTTCCTAAGAATTGAGCTGGGAACTACAGGGAATTTTCAGTCTTTGCTGGAACCTAATGAGTAAACAGGCTCATGTCCCCACAGAAACACAAAGCACATACTGTCCAGGAACAGTCACTCAAAGAGGGCAGAGAACAGTAGCTTTGATGCAACAACAAACAGCTCACATATTTTCCTCTCTCCCTTTCCCTGCCCTTCTTCCCACCCCACCCCCAACGCCCCAAGCTGTGATATATTCCTGTCCCAGAGAACATCCAGCTTCTGGGGAGGTAGATAACATGAATTCATTCCAGGTAAAATATGCCAGGTTCTCTCTGGAATTTTGATCTGGGGCATAGGTCTGTGCCCAGAAAGATGGGCTCTGTTTTTCTAAATGCAACTGAGAGGCAGTGGGGTGTGGGTATATTTAGCTGTTGGTTCACACAACACCCTTGGAAACAACCACAGCCATTTTCTCTGCTGGCCCAGATAAACAAACAGGGCTGCTAGTCTGGAAAAGCAGAGATAAGCCCTGACCTGCCCCCTTCTCCCCAGGCCTCCCTCCTTACCAATAGTTTAGGTATTATGTTAATATTACAAGGTGGTTTCTGTTTAAGGTGGAGGATTCTGAAGTCACAGGGGCAAAGAGAATTTTAAGGTTTCTGGGAAGCTCTTAGTAAGGAGGCTTTTGGCTTAGGCCAGGACACTCTGGTAACAGTTGCTAAGAGGAAGTATTCAGGGGTTTCTATTAACACAATAATGGATGTCTTCCTTTGCCAAAAGCTTCCAGTTGGCCACCCTGAAAAAAAGGTTACAGTGTCATAGAATGGTGAGTCTAGGAAAGACTTTAGAGCATGGAATGAAAAAACCCATGTTAGAGATTCAAGAGAACTTTGAACACACATTGTCTGAGCTATTAAACTCAGATCACCTAGTCCGACCCCTTCATTTGAAAGAGGAAGAAAAAAGAACCTGAGGTGATCTGGACAGATCACCAGCTAGAAACAGGGCTAAGCCTCAACTCCAGCTCTTCAGGATGCTCACCAGTTATCTACCTAAAGCAGGGTGGGCTTTTTTTTTTTTTTTTTTTTTTTTGCCATTTGGATATTTATAACATCATTTGTGGGCCAAGCCAAATTATCAACTTTGTTAAAGAACTTGAGTTCTTTAACTCAAAGAGTAGGAGGTTGTTGTCACCTGCAACAGGGCCAGACCAAATTATCTTTCCAAGTCTTATATGGCCTGAGGATGTTCCCCATCCCTCACTAAACCCTTTGCCACTTCAAGACTGATGTAACTTATGGATCCTCAATTCCTACTTTTATCCCGTCTCACATTTTTCTTCTTCCTCTCTACTTTGCCAAATCCAGTTCTTCCTTGAAATAGCATACCTTTCAGGAAGTCTTTCTTGAATATGCCAGCTCACAGTCATCTGTTCCTTAGAACTCCTAACGTTCTTCCTGCATGTGCCACTCAATGAGTCTTTAGCAGAGACTTCTTGGAACTGTCAGTGATTTAGTTTCTTAGCTATATTCTATTTCTCTGCAAGTTTTGTGTTTTGTTTCTTAACATCACACAGCCAGTGCCTTTCCAATTAAACTCATAATAAGTCTCCAATAACATTGGCAGTATGCTGCTATATAATGAAAAATGAAACTGACTTGGAGACAGAGAACCTAGGTTCAAGTTCTGATTTCAACATGTACCTCCAACAAGTCACTTCAACGCTGAGCCTAAATTTTCACCACTGCAAATGAGGATAATAAAACTTGCACTATCTATACCTCACATATGGTTGTTTTGGTAAAGCATTTTGTAAACTTTGAAGTTCTACAGAAACATTTTTCAAGGTCCAGATGAAGGGCTATTTCATTTATGAAGCTTTCCCTAACAACCTAAGCCCAAGGTCAACAACATTCTTCTGCCTCTTATAGCCTTGCAGACACAAAAGCATCAGGAATAATCCTTTCTTCAAAGAGCTCACAATTTAACATGTGTTTTTATTCTGTCTTCCCATCCAAACTGTAAACTCCTTAATGATAAGGGCTATGTCTTATACCTTGAATGCATCTCATATAGTTCTAAACACAGGACACAGATTAGGTATGAAACATCTATTGAGTAAAATATATTTGAATTGGGTAAGGATAAGGAAGATCAAGGGACAGATTCCAAACCACAGTAAATAGAAAAGTGGGGGAAATAGAAATGTGGGGGAAAGGTTTCAATCATGTGACCCTGTGGACCATACTATCCATGAAATTTTTTGGGCAAAAATAGTCTGCCATTTCCTTTTCTAATGGACTACGATAAACAGAAGTTAAATAATTTGTCAAAGGTCACAAAGTAAAGTAACTATGTGAGGTCAGGTTTGAATTTGGGTTTATTACTGCCTCCAGGCCCAGAGCTCTATCCACTGTGTTACCTAGCTGCCTTTTGGCAGGAAGGGTAATAGTGATCAATAGCTGGATTTCAAAGTGATTATACAGCTACTAAGCTCCTACTCTGCTGTCCTCTCCTTCCCACTTTAATAGCACATTTTTATTTAAGTTTACAGAGTGCTACAAAAACATACAAAATGTATGTATGTATATCTGCTGATCCTCACAACCTGTGATTCAGAATATAAAGATTATCCCTATTTTAGAAATGAGGAAACTAAGGCTTAGAGGGAACTCCATTCTAAGTCACTTAACTAGTGAGTGGCTAAGCCAAGAATCCAACTTAAATCTCATCTACAATCCAAGGCACTTTGTAATACCATTGAATATGAGACTTTCCTTACTAACTTGGACCAAGAGCTGCTTTGTTAGTGGGGGTGATGTCTGGTGAAAGACAAATAACTTATCTGGCAGATCTCACGATCTGTTCAATGTGATGTGTTCTGGTATACTCAAAATCAAGTCAGGTTGGTGATGGTGGGAACAAAGCTGACTGACAAAACCACAGCAGCCAAGGGAAGAATGGGTGACAGAAAAAATATACAATACAGGAATGAAGAGGGAAAATAAAACACTTTCTCTACGTCACCCTCAGGGAACAAACTCCCTTACCAAACCCAACCTGCCCTTCCTCTTGGGTGGTTCCAGAGGGGGCTGGGTCCATTGCTTCCTTCCGTGAGGCTATTTTGGAAAGAGGTAGTCTGGAGAGAGGAAGAGAATGAGGTGGGGGGAGGCAGAAAGCTCACATACACCCTTTAATCTTAAATCCAACATGAAGGCTGTGTCACTTACTGAGTCATTTCCCCTTTCTGTGCTTCATTCTCCTTTGAAGGATGATAATATCCTTTGGGTTTAAGAACAAGACTATGTTAGGAGAGTCTTGGGAGACAGCAGGAAGAGAATAGAAACAGGGGAAATGGAATGTCTGTTTAATACCCTTAGCAAATTAGGAGGTCAGGGATTTCACCAATTGACTCACCGATTCAAGAGCTGTTAGAAGGAACCCAGGACATATTTTAAGTTCAATATGATCATTTTACAAATTGGAAAACTGAAGCTCAAAGAGAAGAAGGGATCCTCCTGAGGTCACATAGCTAGTAAGAAGCAGAATTGGTAATCCCAAACCTGGTTGGTCTAACCCCAAGTTCAGGTCGTTTTTCACTACACACATATCTTTAAATCTCCTTGTTTCCTCTTTCTTCACATTAAATATACCAAGTTCCATGTTCTAGTAAGACTGGAAGTTTTAGGGGGTTTTGGTGAGGGAGAGGAAAGGAAAGGGTTTAGAGAAAGGAGAGGCTTTTTTCCAGAGTACTGTTATGGACTTGAGGATAAAAAATGGGACTTTGGGGAAAGAGTTCACAGGGGCTATTATGAAAACTGTACCTGGGAAACACATATAAATGGATTTCTTGGTATTGGGAAGTAATGAGACAGGTCTTTTCATGGCTATCTTTCCCCAACTCTGAGATTGGCAGCTACCCTCCCTTCCCCCTACCTCAACCCAATTAATTCTGAGAAGCCACCCACACTTGGCATTCTCATTTCTTGGAAAAGGAAATGGGGGAGGGAAAAGGGAAGAGAAGATAGAGAGCTATCAGGCACTACAGTGTTCCAAATCTGCAATATGTCCTCAAGGTTAGTTCGACAGTCTTTGGGTCTGACTCCTACTCATTCCAGGCCCACATTTGCCACTGAACAACTCAGAAAATGGAATGAATGAAGGACACTCTGGCTGGGGAGACACAGGGCAAGCAAGTTATGATGACATAGTGTAAGGAGCCATGAGGGACTGACCAAACAGATGATAAAAATGTTTACTCTTCTGTACCATGAGGCAGCTAGATCAGACAGTCTCTAAGGCTCCTTCCAGCTGAGGCATTTTGTGTTCTAAGAACAAAATGATTTGCATTAAACTAAGAATTACCTTTTTCCTTCTTGGGTCTTGGAATAGACAGGGGCTCACTGTTATTAGAATTTAAAGAGGTAACATTTAGTAGGAAGAGCACCTGATCTAGAGGCAGAGGATCCAAGTTCAAATCCTGACTCTGCTACATATTATCTGACCTTGGGCAAGTAATTGTTCCTCTTTGGGCAGTTTTCTCAACTATGAAATGAGGGATTTTAACCAAATGATAAATCCCATGATCCTATTAATTTACTATTTTAGTTTCTCTTGCATCTTATTCTCCCAATTTGAGAAGGACTTTGGTTTAAGCATAACGTGTTCTTTGACTCCTTCATAGTCTTATATTCTGCCAACTACCTTGCTAACTCGGGAAAGGCAGGAAGCCCAAAGACACTATAAATCCATGTTCTATCCACTACACAAGATTTCTAGGGAAGGGAGACAAAATGGTACTCTCACTTCCCTTTCTAGGCATCTCTCATTTCTGGTTGTCTTCTTACCTCAGTCCACCTGGGGTGGTCCACCTGGTATGGACCTCTGTGCCATTGCCTCCCCCAGAGTTAACCTTTGCCCAACCCTGCTCCAATTCTCCTTTCCTTAACCCTATTTTCATCAGGGTGATCTTGACCAAGTGTTTGTGATAAGATAAAAAGAATCAGAAGATTAGCTGGTAAGACTTTGACCTAGTTCTCTCCAGGTCTCAGTTTCCTCCTTCATAGAATAGATTACAGCAACAAGCCCTCCAAAGTATTTCCCACCCAGTTCTAAAACCTATGATCTCTGGTTCTGAGTTCCAGTTCTCAATCTGATTAACTCTTGCATAACTTTGGGCAAATTACCTTCCTTTTCTGGATCTCAGTTTCCTTCTCTGCAAAATGAAGGGGGCGCACCAGATTTTTCAGCCCCACTATTCTAAGATTTGTTTCAAATGTTTCACACTAAGGTGTATGAAAGATAATAAATGGCTTAAACTTTCCCAAGGACTCTCAGTAATCTCAAAAGATTCATTAACTAGTGGAATGTGTGGGAGAATATATTTTTCTTGCTTTTTCTGATGCAAACTCCCCCCAACTACCACTACAAAGGTTCAATATAATCATTTAATGTTAGATTTGCAAGGAAACTTAAGAGAAAGAGCAGAATAATGAGAAACTGGTTGGTTTGATAGAAAAGAGCCCTGGATCTGCAACAAGAAGGCTGGAGTTTCAGTTGAAAATCCTAGCTCTGATAGTAGATGTGCTGCTTTGGACAAATCATTTGGTCTCCCTGGGTCATTTTCTCATTTGCAAAATGCTGGTTTGGGACCAGATTACACAATTCTGGTTTCTAAAAGTTCCTTCTGACTCCATCCTAATCTAAAATCCTTTGAGATCCTCTAGTCTAACCTGTCCTTTCACACATGAATAAACTTGAGATTTAGAGTTGAAGTGACTACTAAGTGGCAAAGTTGAGCTCAGAATGCAGGTCTCTGGACTCCTGTTCTAGAAACTACAAGTATTATCTCCTGGAGGCCGAGTCGGGCTGTGGGAAGCTGTTCTCTACACAGACTATACAAGAGGTTCCCCAGGGTGCTCTGGATGGGTGCCTGGCTTGCCTGTGTCACTGAGACCTTTTTTGCCTTAGCACTAGCTCAGACTAGCCCAGGCAAGTCCAGATATTTTCAAGCACCTTTATCTGATAGGAAATGTTTGGAATTCCTGAGTTGATGGCAACAGCCCCAGATCCAACCTCTCTCCCCCTCTCCTACCCCCCCACCAGCAAATCTCTGTAACATCCCTTTCTTCCCCAACCCCTAATACTGCTCTTGCCAAATAAACAAAAACCTTCAAAATTAAGGGGTCTTGAGAGAGGCTCAAAGTATTGCATTTCCTACATTCCAGCTTGCCAACCTTCTAAGAACCTCCTTTATGCTTAGTATCTCCTTTGGAGATTCCAAAATCAAAATGTCTAAGATAGGAAGGAAAATCTGCCCAGCAAGAGCTTGTGAAATCAGTACCCTGAAGCCAACCAAAGAGAAGCTCTTTGTTTACAGTACACTAGCAAAAAACAACTTGTTGATGGCTTCCCAATGCTATCTCAGAAGCTTCCTCATCATGCATAGTGTCAGCCTTCTTTGGTTCCACTCTTCCCATGGGTTGTTACAGAAAGGAGAGATCAACTTAGTTTTAAAGATGAAAAAGCTGAGGCACAAAATCATTGAGGAATAGGAAGATATCAGGAAAGGTTTCCTAACAATGAGGATATTTGAATCAGGCACTAAAGAATAGGCTTAGTGGGAAAATACTAGGTCATAAAATCTGGATTCTACTTTCATTTCCATCTTTGAATGAACTGACTGAATGACTGGATAAATCACTTCAGTTAGTCCAGGCTCTAGATTACTTATCAGTAAAATAAAATATTAAATTGCTTCTTAGGAAGATCTTTTTTTGTTTTGTTTTTTGTTTTTTGCCTTGAGTACCTGGCATATGGTGCCTGGCACCCAAGAGTTCACTCAATAAATGTTTGCTGAATTGAATGGGGATGGGGATGATAATGGTGGGTTGAAAAAAATACTTATGCTAAAGAAAAAAAAAAGTTTAAGCTTCAATTCTGCCATAAGACTCTCTACTAACTAACTAAGAACCTACAAAAGTAATTTCTCTATACATCCACATTTCCTCTTTGGCAAAAATCAAATAAATAAATAAATAAACAAAAACAAAACAAAACAAAACAAACAAACAAAAAAATGGAGGCAGCCTTCATCTCTAAAGTTTCCTCACCCTAACAATCTATGACTGTATAACAGCAATGGAGGGTGGAAAGGAACCAATTGTCTGTCAAATTTGGAATCAACCAGCCCCAGATACTTATTCTGTTTTAAATTGTAAAGAGAAATTATTAGCTTCAATGTGTGCAAAGAAAATGGTATAGTTTGGGTTAGATTACAAAAGTGAAAAGTTGATGACAATACAACAGCAACTAATTTCTGCTGTCTTGGATAGCCAGAAATATAAAGCTACTCATAAGCCCAGTTTTGCTCAGATAGGCAGAGAAACTCTGACTTGCTCCCTTTCTGAAATGGGTTGGTTTTGTCCCTCATAAGCTGATTGACAACTCCCAATGCCAGAGGCTCAACACTTTTATGCAGATACCTATCAGCCTAGCCCACTGCTGCTCAGACCTACCAAACTCAAGAAATTGGCCAGCTTCCATTGAAGTAGTTTCATAAAATTTTAGAAATATCCTATTTCCTTCACATACCAGGGCTCTTCTTGCCTCTTGCATTATGCAATAGCTTATCAACTGACCTCCCAGAACCCAGTCCCTCTCTTATCCAGTTTATTATCCATACTGTTGCCTAACCAACATTCTTAAAGCCCAAATCCAATCATGGCCACTTCCTGTATATGCCATGCTCAATGGCAGCAATGCATCTTCTCCACTATACCTTATGGAATTCCTGCATCATTCAAGATTCAGATTGGGTGTCATCTCCTATAGAAAGCCTATCCTGAATCCTTCCAGTAGTCAATCATGATACCTCCTCTGTACACATTATTTGATATTTAATCATTTGTGCATGTTATTTCTCTACTGATGGAATGTAAGCTCCCTGAGAGCTGTTGTTATTTCTCTTTGCCTATGTGTCCCCAACACCTAGCACAGTATGTTTGGTTACATTAATAAATGCTAATTGAATGAACTGTGCACATATGTTATAATATTCTCTATTCTAAAGTGTCCTCTGGCTCTTTCACTCTTTCTGGTCCAACATTCTATGGGGCTGAGAATACAGTTAATGCAATAGGTACATATGGAGGAAGTGATTTTTTAGCACAACATACTTTCACTCAGGTCCCACATTCTCCCTGTCTTTTTCCATGGTGTTCAGAACTCTAAGCTAAGTCATTTTGATTAATTAAGTTTCTCAGAAAGCAAACAATAGAGGGTAAGATTATTAGCTGTCCCTTCTGGGCTAGTAATTAGTTGAGCCAGTCTATGGACTCACAGGAAGGATTATGCAAGTTACACTGCATGGCTTTCAGACATTTCCTCATTCACAGCAAGCTATATAGTAAGTATAACAGCACAATTCCTGTTAGCTTTATGGTGACAAAAAACAACTTCCCAGCTATGGTTCAAAGACATAAATAAGAAAAGAAAGGATCTGGCAAGCAAGGGTAAAGCAAAGATTTATCTAAGACATGGCCAACCTCTTTGATAGCTCTCCACCAGTGTCCTACATGGGTTTGCCCTGATAGCAAAAGGTAAAGACCAGAAAGTCTTTAGAAATAACCTAATAACTCTTTTGACTTTCTCTACACATGCAATATTCTCCTTTAACCTGATTCATGAGAGACAAAAGAACTCTCCTGGTGTGGATATCAGGGCTAGATGGCAAGGAGACTAAAGGGCTGATAATGCTCTCCTCCAAGTTAGGCAAGGAGCCAATGGCATCTCCAACAAGAACAAAAGCCTGCTGAATTGGTACACCAGGACTGCTAAATCCTATGGGGCTCCTGTTGTGGGGGACGGGCATGCACAAGCCTGCAAGTGAAGTCCTGGGAGGCCAGACAGCTGAGAGCAGAAATGAAAACAGGGTTAGTCCCGAAGGAAACCATCCTCCATCCCATAAACACTAGATTGTTTAGGGGGATAGGGGAGGGGGGATAGGTTTGCTTCAGAAGTAGAAAGGAAAAGAAGCCGGTCCACAGGGATAAGGGTTAGTCCTACATAAGGATTTCCTTTCTATCTGCCATTGAGCCCTCTTGGTTTATTCCAATTCACTCAGATGGCTTTAATACATACAACTGAGAGATAAGGCCACTGTAGTAGCTTTAGTTATATCGGTGCAGATTACCAATGGGAAACAGAGAAGTCTAAAAATATCACTTCAACAAAAGTCCAGACATTCTATGAGGTCTCTTGTCCATCTCTGTCCCCATGGCAGAGAAATCAGATTCTTGCTGATCCTAATGTGATCTCACTACATGACCCTTTCTTTGGTTACTTAGTCCAAAGGCAATAACTCCCATGGGTTTTAGCCCATGTTGCAGCAGGTGTGGATGGTTATTAGTTGGGGTGGTTACAACTGTCATGCCCACAATGGATGATCTCTAACTCCATGGTTGACTGCTTCTACAAAGATAAATATCAGGGATTTCAGTTCCCTCTCCTCAGTGTCTCAGCCCCCAGGGATATTTGGGATACTTAACAGTCCTAGAATAAACGTAGAAGGAAAGGAGCTGAGTTAGGCTCCCAACAGGGAGTGAGGGGTAGAGTAGGTAATTGAATGCCCAACCTAGACCAACTCTGGCAATTTCCTAGTTCACCTTTGTTCTGAGGGACTCTTCTCAATTAAAGAAGTCCATTGACTGGGGAATGGCTAAAGAGGTTGGAATACAAAGGGGAAGGAAGAAGGCCTTTATATATACTTACTAGTTGTCAGGCATTGTTCTAAGTTCTCAACAAATATCTTATTTGATACAAAAACTCTGGGAGATAGGTGCTCTTTTTACAGTTGAGGAATTTGAAACAAACAGAGGTAAGTGACTTGCTCATGGTCACAGAGCTAGGAGGAGGCTTGTACTGAACTCAAGTTCTTGAACTCAAGGCGTGTACTGAGCTCTTTCCACTGCATCATCAGCTACTTTCAAGTAAAAGAATGTAAAAGAACATTATCCTAAAAAACAATAACTGTGATGAATACAGAAAGGAAAACCTAATGTGAATTGATGCAAAGTGAAGTAAGCAGAACCAGAAAATCAATTTATATGATGACTACAATGTAAAAGCAAAGAATAACAGAAAATGTCCAAAATGAGTCCTATAAAATGATCATAACTAAATTCAGCTCCAAAGAAGAGATTCAAGAAAGAACCTTTCTCTTTTCTTTTCAGAGATGGGATTGATTACAGATGTGGAACACGCTCATGGTTTGGTTTTGTTTTTACAAATTTCTTGGGAGGGGAGTCTTCCTCCCTCTCTTCTTTGCTTTGTTACAAAACTGGATTCTAGGGAGGGGAAATAGGAAAGGTTATACTAATGTAATGTAAGTAATATAGAAACAAAATATATCAACACAAATTAACAAATAAACCTATAAGGACTGGGTATTTTAGCTAGCCATGGCTCACCTAAGGTATCGAAGAATCTGGAATTAGAAAAGGCCTTAGACCCTTCAGACTCAAAGATGGGAAGTAACTTGCCCATGGTCCCAATGATCACAGTCAGATTTAGCAGCACTAGTGTCAAAAACAGTTTTTTCTATTCTATGGAATCCTTTAGATTGGGTTTCTCTGGATTCTAGGCACTTGTGGGTCTTCTGTCTTAAACAATAATCTTAATCAATTCCATTTAAAACTGAAGACCTCATCAAGAATATCTCTTATTCTCTCATGACATGTATGGTTTCTTCTAGTTTTGATTTTATTCAAAGTCGTTATTGTCTTTATTCCAACTTCCTTTTTGGCTCTAGCATTCTATAACCAGGACCATACATACTGATGGCAGAGATAAGAGATACCTCTTATGGCCTGCAAATGACACTATGAGAACTGTGTTTAATTAAATGCCTATAGCACATAGAAGATAAATGTACAAGTAACAGGATGAAGAAAAAAGGGTGTGTGTGTGGGGGGGTATTGGTGAAGATATACATGGGGAAAAGAGAAGGATAAAAGAAGGGATAGGTCAACTTCTTGAAGGGGATGAGGAAAGAAAATAGCAAATAAAGGAGAGAGAGAGAAAGCTGCTCAATCCTTTTTGTTTTGTTTTTTTTTTTACCAGGAATAGGCTTTGAATTGGAAAGGTAAAAATAAAATGTTAACAGTATTGAAAATGAAAATAATTTGGAAGAACAAATTCTGTCCCCATTTTCAAAACTGGGGGAAGAATGGAATCTACAAAACTATAGACTGATGAGTTGGACTTTTTCTTCAGGCTAAAATTATAGAGCATATTATTATTAAAGAAGTAGTTAGCATATGTAGAGAAAAGGAAATAATGAGAGAGTTAGAAAAGCTTCCTCAAGAAAAAGTAGTCTTATTTCCTTTTTGACTAAATTATTAGACTAATAAATCAAAGGAATAATGTAGAAAGCTTTACCTAGATTTTAGCAAAATTTGAAAAAAATCACAAAATATCACTGGAGAAAAGATAGGAAGACAAGGACTAGAAAACAGTAAAGTGGGTTCAGAGCTGGTTGAATAGATGATCATTAACTCTGTCATCAATGTTTTCTTGGGGGGGGGTCTCAATGGAAGGCTCCATGTTAATCTGGGCTGAGTGTTGCTGAGCATTTTTATCAATGACCTGAATAAAAGTATGGATTACATGTCTTTCACACTAATAAATGACCCAAAACTGGAGCTAGCACAATGTTTTTTGACCAAAATGGCCACAACTAGGAATTTCAGCAACTTGAGAAAATTTCAGTTAAGCAGAGAGAACAGGAGAATGAAGAAATGGTAGAACAAAAAGAGAAGGGTTTGGGATAGAGAAGACAACTGGGAATTGGGCACTAATTTAATATGAAGGGAGGAGAGTGACCTGAAGTCCACAGATGAAAGCAATAAGAATATGAATAGGATAGAGAACTCTTTAAAAGAGGTGATTACTGAATGATAATGGCAAAGATAGGGTATGAAAATAGCAGTGAGAAATGGGAAATATGCCAAATCCTCCTCGCCTTGGGCTTCAAAGGGGTAAGAGAGAAGAGAAACCATCTTTGGAAATGGAGCTAAGAAATGTGGCATCTTCAGAAGCTAGGTTTCAGTGAGCACCAAAAGATGAAGGGAATGTGAAAAGAAGTGATCTAGTAGCCACTGATAATAGAGGTTTCCCAAGGGTAGAACAGAAAAGGAGGACAGAGTAGGTCAAAACTAAGTTTACTTTATATATCTCTGTCAGCATTGTAAAGGAGGAAACTGTACAGCAGCAGCTGGTGTTCTTTGCCATTTCTGATAATCCCTGGCATCCCTCATTCTAAACCAGGTGGCATGTTGGGGGCAATCCTGGGGGATGGTAGCCTGGGGACCAGGTAAGGGAGTGGGACAATAAAACGGGGGAGGGAAGAAATACATTCAATAGATGTCAGCATGTGGGCAAAATCCTGGTTATAGTGTTCTGGCTCTGTCCAAAAATTATTTTGCCAAACTAAAATTGGGCCAAATTGAGTAATATAAAATTAATGGGAACAAATGCATTTGTATTCCAAAAATCAACTTTGCAAGAACAAGATAGTGAAATTGTGGCCAGATATAACATTCATTTTTAAAATATGAGGTTTTAATGATTTAGTTTAGAACGAGTCAGTAGTACATGAGAAGTAATATATCTAGTCCCAGAATGAGATTGTTCAAGGGACAGCTAGGTGGTGCAGTGGGTAGAGCACCAGCCCTGAAGTCAGGAGGACCTGAGTTCAAATTTGACCTCAGATGCTTAACACTTCCTAGTTGTGTAACCCTGGGCAAGTCACTTAACCTCAATTATCTCAGTGACAACTCTCCCCTCTCCCCCAAAAATGAGACTTGTCAGTGTAGGGTACTACATTTTAGGAAAGATGTTTAAGTTCAGGAGCATTTAAAAGAAGAGCAATGGGATGGTAAAGAATCTTTAAATTCTGTCATATGAGAATGATCAAAGGACTTGAGGGTATTTAAGCTAGAAGAGAAAATACTCAGGGGATAATTTGATCTGTCTTCAAATCCCTGAAAGAATATTATATAAAAGACATATTCAGCTTATTTAGTTAAGCCCTGGAGTGCAGAACTAGAAACAATAGGTAAAGCTACTGAAAGATTTTCAAGAGGAAAAATCTCCTAATGACTAGAGCTAACCAAAATGGAATGGGTTGTCTTAGAAGCAGTCTTCAAACACTAGAGGTCTTCAAGTAAAGGCTGAACTTGTCAGGAATATAACAAGTGATTCCTGTGCAGGCACAGGTTGCACAATGTGGCCTATTGTTGGAGGGAATGTGGGAAAACTAGGACACTAATGCATTGTTGGTAAAGTTGTGAAATGATCCAACCATTCTGGAGAACAATCTGGAACTATGCACAAAGGGCTATAAAACTGTGCATACCCTTTGATACAGCAGTGTCTCTACTGGGCCTGTACCCCAAGGAAATCAAAGTAGGGAAAAAGACCCCCATGTGCAAAAATGTAGCAGCTCTTTTTGTGGTAGCAAAGAAGTGGAAAAGGAGTGTATACTCATCAACTGGGGAATGGCTGAACAAGTTGTGGTACATGAAAGTAATGGAATATTATTGTTCTATAAAAAAATGATGAACAAGGTAATTATAGAAAGGCTTGGAAAGATTTACATGAACCGATGCTGAGTGAAACAAGCAGAACCAGAAATACACTGTACACAACAAGAAGAATGTGCAATGATTTTGATTCTTCTCAGTAGTTCAGTGATCCAAAGGAATCCCAATAGACTTTGGACAGAAAATGCCATCTGCAACCAGAGAAAGAACTAAAGAGACTGAATGTAAATTAACACATGCTATGTTCACTTCCTTTTTCTGTTTATGTCTCCCATAGTTTTTCCTGTTTACTCTGATTTTTCTTTTCCAATGTAATTCATAAAACAATGTGTGTCATAAATAAGCTAAATAAATGTACCTCACCTCATTCATCAATAATTTGGAAATAATCACTCTAATATGTTCCATATTCCATGATTCTGAACTCCAACAGTAACTGTTCAAATCCAATTCTGTTCCCCGCTGCCCAAGCTCTTATTCTCATCTCCTTCAATACAACTTCTTCCCATATTATCTCATTCTGAAGCTATTTATTCCTTCCACTGTGCACTCTGCAGTGCATTATCTATGCCTGCTCTGTAGATAAAAAACAAAAAACTTGCTTATATCTTAAATTTTGTCCTTTTTCAACGCTTCTCTTATTCACAAAGATCTGGCTTCCTCTTGATGGATAACACAGCTTTCCTGGCCACAGTTTCCAGCGTTGGTTGCTTTTATATTTATGCCCACTCTTCCCTGGAGGAGTTGAAATACTTGATTTTCATTGCTACTTCCAGACTCTCCCTTTCCCACTAGCAATAAGTAACCACTCCTCCTTTGAGAGTCATTCAATTCTTATTGACTAATCTCTAGGTCACTCCCCTTTCTTTCCTGGTTCACAATCTTTTTCTCCTTTCCAATTCCTCCCTTATACTAAAGGTCTTTAATGATACTCCTTCAAACACCTTAGCCTCCCAGCTCCTCAACTTATTCATTTCCCATGACCTACTCTTCCCATAAGAGGGCAGCTAGGTGGTACAGTGGAAAGAATGCTAGGCCTGGAGTCAGGAAGATTCCTTACACACTTACTAGCTTAGTGACCCTGAGCAAGTCACTCACCCTGTTTGCCTTAGTTTTCTTATCTATAAAATGAGCCTGAAAAGGAAATGGGAAACATGCCAGTATTTCTGCCAAAAGAAACCTCAAATAGAATCATGAAAAGTCAGACACGACAAAAAATGGCTGAACAACTCAAATAACTCCTCTGCACTATCACAGCTATACATGAGAAATCATACCTTTGATCTTGCTATCACCCACAAGTATTCCCTTTTCAAGTTCATGAATTCAGAAATGTCTTTCTGATCACAAACTTTTGCCATGCAACCAACCCCTAACCTTCTGATCTTTCTACCCTCAATTCTTTCCCTGCACTAACTACACTCCTTTCTTCACTTTGATCCCTTGGTGAACCAGTTCAATTCCAATATGTTCTCTTCTCTCCAGTCCTTTGCTTCCTTATTCTATTGCCAGTCTTGCTGTTCCAAATCTCAGCCTTGGATTACTCCCATCAACTGCTGCCCTTCACTCCTAACAACATACTGCTGAATGGAGTCAGAGAAAAATCATGAAAATCACTAGGTCCACCATCAAATTACATAATCTCACCTGGATCCTCACTATGGCAAGGCAATCTTTTTACATTTTCCTGATTGATTCACTATCTCACTCATCATAAAAACTTTCCAAATTTTTCTATCCCTCCCCTAATTATTGCCCATGGCTCCTCTTCTCTCATTCAACTCAGACCTGGCTTCATATTCCACTGGGGAAAAAAATGAAGTCCTTTGCAGAGAGCTACCTCTTCTTGCTTCTCATATCAGATGCCTCTGCCACTATGTCTTCCTTTATCCCTGTCTCATATGGAGTGACTCTTCTCCTAGCCAAAGCTACCTGCTTAATAATGACCCTGTTCCATCTTGTCTTCTCTACTACCCCTTTATTTGTCCTCCCTCACCTGCTCTCTCTCTCCCCCTATTTACTGACTGCTTCCCAGCTACCACCAAAATACCTATGTCTCTCCATCCACAAAAAAACCCTCACTTGGTTCAGCAATCCCTATTGCCTCATATCTCTCTTCCCTTTAGTGGATAAATTCTTTGAGGAGGCCATCTAACATCTGGTGCCTTCAATTCTTTTCCCTTATCTTTATCCCCATGCTTCTTGACTTCTCCTCTTTAGATTTTTCCAACACTATCCTGTCCAGATTCTTCTCCCTTTCTCAATGTTCCTTCTCATTCTCCTTTGCTGGATCTTCATCCTGGTCACAACAGATAATCATTTGTGTCTCCTTTAAAGCTCTGTTCTGAATCTTTTCTCTTCTTAACACTGTTTTGCTTGGTGATCTTATCAGTTCCCATGGAGTCAATAATCATCTCTATGTAGATGATTTTCAGATCTGAAATGAGATGTCCAGTCTCATATTTCCAATTACCTACTGGACATCTTCAAATGAATGCCCCCATACATACCTTAAACTCTTAAAACTAAACTCAATATTGTTTCCCCAAGTCCTCTCCTCTTTCCAAATTTCCTATTACAATAGAGAGCAACACTATCTCCTGTCATCCAAGCTTCCAATTTGGTGCTTTCATCATTTTCACCTTCCAAATCCACTGTTGCCAAGATTCTTGTTTCTGCCTTCAAAATCTCTCTCCTATATTCTCCCTTCTCTTTTACAATACTAGCATCACTCTAGTGCAGTCACTTATCACCCTACACCTGTATTACTGAAATATCCTATTGTTTGGTCTCTCTTCCTTAAGTTTCTCCCCGTCCAACCTCCATTCAGCTAGCCTTTAGACTTTTCTAAAGCATAGATCTGACTACATCATCCTTTACTGAATAAGCTCTAGTAGCTCCCTATTATCTGTAGGATCAAATATAAAATTCTATTTGGATTTAAAAACCCTATACAGCCTTAGCCCTTCCTACTTTTCTAGTCTTCTTAAATTGTACTGTCCTCTATATATTCTTCTAAATAGTAATACTGGTCTCCATGCTTTTCCTCACACATGACATCATCTTCCCACTTTGGGCATTTTCAATGGTTATCTCCTGGAACTTTCCCCCTCCCATCTCTGTCTCTTGGCTTCGTTCAAGTCCCATATAAAATTCCACTTTCCATGGAAAGGCTTCCTGATCTCCCTAAATTCTTGTGCCTTCCTTCTATGATTAGATATTTGTGTTATATGTTTTGTTTGTACAGTCATTTGCATGTTGTCTTTCCCATCAGACTCCTTGAAAACAGGGATTTTTTTTTTTTTTTTGGTTCTTTCTTTGTATCCTCAGTATTTGGCACAGTGCCTGGCACACAAAAGGTTCTTAACAAATGCTTCACTTGAATTACCATGGTAACTTTATTACTGGAGTTGTTACCTATTACCCAAGAAATTAAGTTTCTCTTAGCCAGTGCTCCAAGATCTTATAAATGCTTGTTGACTTATCTCTCACTTCTCCCCTGAACATTTGCTCATGCCGTCTTTTCCACCTATAATGCCTTTTCTGTTCATTTTAGGATTGGATTTTAGAACTAGATTGGGCCTTAAAGATCATCTAGTTCAGACCCTCCATGAGATAAAGAAACTGAAGTTTCAAGAAATGAAGTGAATTGACTGAGCTAGCAATCCTTGAAGGCTCAGATCAAATGCCACCTTTTCCATAAATCCTTCCCTCATCTCCCTAACTAGAAGTAATGCTTTATCTTTCAACTTCTCTAACAGTTTAAACTTGTCTTGCACTATTTGTGTCCATGTTTTATTTTATTACTAGCTCATGTAGTTAGTCCTCAAGAAAAGGATCTATATCTAATTGATCTTTGTATTTTCTTCACTTAAAAAAAATGTAGCCCAAAGCATCTCAATTAATATTTGCTGAATTATCTCCTCAGAGATATTCTATTGAGCTCTGAAGGGTTAAATCTACCTCTTTCTTCAAACAAAACAAAACCTAGCAGCTGGAGCACAGGGGGAACCCTTGGCTCTGGCTAGATCTGGTCTGGATCAAGCTCAAAATCTAGGCAGCAGCCTCCCTGAAGAGCCTCTGGACAGGTGGGACCTTCAGACTAATTAACCTTTGGTGAACCATTGCTGGCTCCTAGACACATGGGAAGGCTTTGTCCAAGGTTTAAGAAAATAGCTCTTTCCTTGTCCTTCGTAACAGAAATGAGGAGTAGCCTATAGCTCTGGCATAAAGCAGGAACAGTAGGATTAGCACCTGCTGGGAATGGGATTAGGATTCCTAGGACGAGCCCTTTTAATGCTCCCCAAATGCTGTCTTGCTACAGCTTTTCTCTGCCCGACAGATGGTGTCTGAGCTGCAGGGAAAAGAAGAGTGAGTTTGCTTGGGAGGGTGGGGGCTCTAGTAGTCTCGAAACTTGTGTGAAATTGGCAAACAGGAAAGAACCAGACTGAAGGAACCAAAAATCTTGTCTGAGTTCTTCTCTCTCTCTTATTCATTGAGGCTAGGTCCAATATCCTTCTCTTATTACAAAGTATCCTGGACATCACTTGCAGGCTCATAGGAGTTTGAACAACAATACCCTAGAGAGAAGATGGAGTCCTATTGGAAGACAGAGATTCTCTCCTCATCATGTGGGGAAAAATATGGTATAAAGGAAAAAACACTGGCCCTAGAATCAAGGGTGCTTTGATTCCAACTCTGCCAATAACAAGAAATGACCTTTGGCATATTACTGTCCTACTCTGGGCCTCAGTTTCCTCATCTATAGTTTGAACTAGATGATTTCTAGGGTCTCTTCCCGCTCATGTTCTATGATTTTAAAGTCATCACTACTGACCTTCAATAAATTGTCTAAAATCCTTCCAAGGTCTGATATTCTACATTCTAAATTGCCTTCCAGCTCTAATATTTTTATTTTATGTTGTAAGATTGAGTCCTGGATTCTATTAGTCTAATATCTCATGACACAGAGGTTAGGGAAGGATACTATTGGTCCATAGTTCATATAATGCTTAATCCTGTAAGAAATTTTCCCTGAACCTTTCTTTGCTCTTGCCAGTTTCTCCTGAACCCCACCCCCTTTCTCTCTCATCTTCTCTACCTATTATTCATTCTAAAAAGTCTATTTTAAGCCCTCTCTCGTGTGGGAGGCTTTGCCTGACCACAGTGCTCCATTCGGATTTTTCCTCCCAATTTTCCTGAACTGGAATGTAAAATTCTCAAGGACACCAATTACATGTTGTACTCTGAAATTTCAGAGAATACTTCATACACAGCAAGTGCTAAAGAAGTTTATTAATTGATCTCACCCCACAGATCTCAAAGAAAATAAAAGTTTTGTAGTTTTTGGAACTAGAAGGGAGCACAAGAGGCAATCTAGTCCAAAGCCCTGCTTCAAATACGCAAAATGTTATAATCCCATTTTACAGTGAGGCACTGAAAACTAGGGAGGCTAATGGAGATTTGTCTTAACAGTTGTCTGACATTGTCTACAAAGTATCTTACAGTAGTAACACAATGGTGTGACAGTGGAGAAATAGAAGATAAGGCTTTCTTCTAGTGTTGTACTTCTATTATGCCATTGTCCTTTTATAGAACCTCTCAAGCACAGAGCTTCCCTTCTCAGGCTAAACTGAATCTCCAAATTTAGAAATTAATATAATGGTTTAAAGCAAAGAATATGGGCCTAAAAATCAGACCTGGGTTCAAATGCCTGTCCCAGGAAGTGGCAGATCACTTTCCTTTCACTAAGCCTTAGTTTTCTTATTAATAAAATGGGATGGAGATAAAAATATCTGTATTCCCAGAGAATTGTTCCAAAAATTGTAAAGCACTAGAAAAAAGGAAAGTTACTATGTTGGGAGAATTATGTCCAACAAATGAATGAACCCCTTGGCTAGGCAGGTTTTCCATTCTCTAATTTCTGAGGAGAGGGTAAGACAAACTGCTCTTTGCTGCTATTGCTTATCAGTACAATGATGTTGATTCAGCCCCATGATGTCACTTCACAAAATCATAAGTAGCAGCTGAGGATGGGGGGAGAAAAGGAAGCTGTGCTCTAGCATTAGGCCTGGACATGTCTGTGGAAAGATACTAGGTAACTGTATGGCTTCTGGGTCATCTGGGTAATCCTCACTGGAATATGGGGTCATGCTCCTAACCATGGAGTCTAGTTTATGCTTTGGAGTTTAGAATTGAGGAACATGAAGGTAGTGGGCTCTGCAACCTCAATCTACATTAGATGCTGTAAAAATGAGCAGTGACACAGGACTTTCAGAACTGATCATAGTCAAAGTTACTCCAAAGTACTCCTATAACCCATTTCTCCTCTTTGCCTCCCTCCATTTTCTTTCTTTAAAAGCAAGGATTTTCTGATAATGTCTCTGTGGATCTCAGGAAGCATATGAAGGGACATTTCCATTTAACAACTATGGTATAAATGAAAAGGCAGCGAACTTAGAATTACAAGACCTGGGTTTGAGTTCCAGCCCCATCATTAATTCCCCTGTGGTCATGGATAAGCCACTTAATCTTTGCAAGCTTTAGTTTCCTATCTGTCATATTATAGGAAATGGATTACATTGCTATATGTTTTTGTTCAACTCTAAAAGTCTATGATTTGTTTTCTGGAATACATTCCTTTATTATTATTTTTATTATTTCTATCTCCAGCAATCAAGTTTCTGACAGTGAAGAAGTAATTTTTTAAAAAACAGTAATTATTACTATGATATTTAAGGATCATCCTGGAAAGTAATTCTCCTCTCATTATAAAGATGGGGAAACTGAGGCTCTTAGAGAGCTAAGAATTCTTTGTACAGGATTTCAAAGCTAGTCTCTGAACTTGAATACAATTCCACATCCAGGGCTTCTTCAACTATACCACACTGGTTAAATGGAACTTGTCTTTGTCACCATGATCACAAAAGTCTTATTTATTAGTAGAGTTATTACTGTATTTCTTTATATTATCCCCAGTGTCCAGCACATTGTGTAGCACAGGGTACATTTATATGCATTTAGTAAATGTTTAGTTGACTTCAATAAATATTGGCTGGCTAACTGACTAATGCAGGAAGAGGAGGGGTCTTTCCCAGAAGAGGAACCTGTGGGAAATTCTGTTCGCTGGTGCTGTGTCCTGGAAGTCCCCGGGTTTCCCTCCTTATGGCTTGGGATACTAATTTGGAATCCCACCCCCACTCCCACATATATCTGAGACACCCCCTCCAGGTGCTCCACCAACTTCCTCTGGTCTGGCTTCTTGCCTGTTCCTGTCCAACTCTCTCAGTTTCACTGAGTGGCTGCCAGCCCCACTCTTGCCTGCACCTGCTGCTTACCAGTATTTGAAGATCCCTAACTGCTCCCAACATTTGACCTGGAATCCCCCGACATACACCAAAAAGTTGTACTTTTGCACCATTCACTGGGATTTTTGGCTGATATGGAGACACATGACATTCTTTCTCTCTCTGGGAAATATGAGAAGATTAAATTTTTTTTTTAGGGTGAATCAAGTGGTCTTTCCATTCAGAGTAGCCAAGCAACTCTACAAAATGTAGTCCGGAGACTCTTGATAAGAGTTGATTCCCACTCGTCAGGCTGGCTTATGTGGGAAAATCTAAAATCCAACATACAGCATCCAAAAAAACCCCGTATCTCACAGTGCCCATAGCTGAGATACAGTAACAACAGTAACATACATTTATAAAATGCTTTAGACTTTCTATGTGCATTCATATCTGCTCTCATTTCATCTTCCCAACAGTTCTATGAGGTAGGTACAGCAGGGACTTAAATAGGAAAACAGATGCAAAGGTATCATGTAACTTGCCTCAGATAACTGTACTGGACAAAAACACTGGTCTTACAACTCAGTCCAGTGCAATGAACTGGAAGACTACTTTTTCCATAATTACATATCACTCAAAGCTGGCCTTATTCCTTGAACTAGAAATCTGCTATGGAAAGACTTCTCTTCCTCCCCAAAAAAGACAAAACAAAAAACCTCCTTGAGCAGGGACCACTATATTTTTCACTTTTTTTTTTTTTAAATCTCTAATAAATACCTAATACAATGCCCCACAAATAGCAGGGACTTAAAACCAATTAATTCATTCATCTAACCCGAATTAAACATATACTGTATGTAGAATACTGTGTTAACTGGGGAATTCAAGGAGGGACAACCAACAATATCAAATGCTGCAGGGATGAAGGAGAACTAAGACTGAAAAAAGGTCACCACATGGCATTTGGAGATTCCCGAACTAGAGAAAGCAGTTTCTTTTGGGTGCTGAAGGTAAGACACACCACAGTAGCCTGAAGTAGGAAGCTAAGAGTTGAGAACATTTACCTTGCCAGATTTATCTCACATTATTTACCCTTCACAAAGCCTGTATTCTAACCAAACTAGACTTGATACCATCACCAAACACATCAGGGCCTATCAGCTACAGTGCCTTTACTCATACTTGTCTAGATCTGGAATCTCCTGCTCATCTTTCAAAGTCTATCTCAAATAAAACTTTCCCTAATTCCCAAAGTTCATAATCACTTTTTTTCTCATCAGAATTACTCTCAACTTCTATATTCACATGTGTATTATATTTATCATGTCTTATTTCTCAGATGAACTCTAGGTTCCTTGAAGACAAGCCTCTTCTCTTTCTTGGCTCTCAGTGCCCAGCCAAGTGAATTTCACCTACCATCTTACATTTCTATACTGTTTTACAATTTTAAAATCATCTCAAATATCTTATTAGTTGAATAAACTGGGCATGTTTTGCCCAAAAAAGAAGAGACTACTTTTGGTTATGTGTGGGTTGGACTTGGTCACTGAGTTCCCTTCAAATTATAAAGTTCTGTGACTTTAATTCTCAAAAATTAGAAATATTCTCATCCTTTTACAGATGAGGAGATAGGCTTAGAGAAAGGAAATGACTTGCTAATAAACTGACAGCTGGACCTTGAACTCATATCTTTAAATACAGTAATATCCTTTACATTATACACTACTGAAAATGAAGAATGGATGAAAGAAAACAGGTTGGCATGAGAACTAGGGAAAGGACTGGATCCTTTCTAAATTTTGATTTCCCCCACAGCCTAATACAGTGTAGTACCTATGAGTATGCAATTAATAAACATTTGCTGACTGCCAGGAACTAGCAAATACCATCTACTGTGAACTTGAACAGCAGCAGATCTTCCTCAGCAGAATGCTGGAGACAGATAACTTGGAAAGAGGGACTAATAGCAGCCCATGAAGTACAGGCCCCCATTTCAATAAAAAATGATCATTCATGGGATCATCTTTTTAAGTTGGAAGGCACTTTGGATGTCATCAAGTCCAATTCCCTCATTTTACAGGTAGGGAAATTAAGGCTCCAATAAGTAAAGTGACTTTCTCAGGGATAAAAATCCAGGTCTTCCTAACTCGAAGTCCAGTACCATTGCCATTGGGTCATTAAACAACCTCTCACAGCTTGCTGAAGTCAAGGCAAAGGTTGCTATCATTCTTAAGGTAGTAGTTCTTTTTGTTAAAATCTCAAGGGATAAGATTTGTCAGCTGTGTTAGCTTCTCCTTAGAGAGAACTAGAGGGGACCAATTGTACTGGGAGGGAGAGATGTGTCTGTGATCTCTCCAGGGGGGGACCAGGGATAAGAGGAAGGAAAAAGAATGGATCAGATCACACAAATTAGTTACAGAGAGTCCATTACTGTTAGGGCTTAACCTGTGCTTTGCAAGATGGCTAACTATCCACTGAATATGACCTCTTGGTACCCCAAGACCCTTTTTTAGAATTTCAAGATACAAAAAAAGGGAAAGATGTATACAAACTAAACTAAAGGCTGTTTCTAAGCACAGTAACTAGGTCAGTTGACTCCTGGAAAAGCCAGCTGGGGGGGCTGGGAGGAGCATAACTCTGAGGGGCCCCCCAGAGCTCTCTGCTTCCCTTCAAGCCCTGCCCCTCCTGAAACCTACACCTGTTCTTCAACACCCCCAGCTGTCAACGGTTGCCACCCTCTTCTCCCTACCCCATGGGCTTGCCTCACCATCAATGGGCTGGAAATGTTTTTACTTGTATGGCAAATTACAGTTATCTTTATGTGAGCCCTTCAAAATCTAAACTGCTTGTGGTTACTTAACCCCTAGGGGTCTGGGCTAGCCAAAGAGAGAAGGTAATAGACAAAGACTTTAGGATTTCCTCTTTAAAATTTATGGTTCAATTCAACATCTTATGTACCTCCTATAGGATAAAGTAGATGAAATTGATCAAAATGAACCACAGAACTTGCCTTCAGGAAGTTTACAATCTAATAAGGTGGGTTATAACATGTACACACACACACAATTATGATAAAAGGCAAGGTGATATAGTAGAAAGAATGCTAGGTTTAGAATAAGGGGATCTTGGCTTTAAATCCTAGCTCAGACACTACCAATGTAACATGAGTTAATTAACTTAAATTCTGTCATTAAGTTTCTTTATTTATAAAGTAAATTTTATAAAATAAATTCTTGCACTATCTTATAAGGCTATTTTTAAGAAAAATATTTTGTAAATAAAGTACCACAGAAATTTGAGGTATAATTATGAGACAAAGGAGAGATTCACGAAAAATATCCCAGGAAAACCAGAGTAGAAAATCACTTGCAGTTGGGGAGATTCATAGAGAAGGTGGCACCAATGACTAGTTTTGTTTTACCCAAGGCAGCAAGCAGGTTGGGGCACTGTAGGGATTGCCACGGGCTTTTACTAGCATCACCGCAGGTGGCAGGAAACCAGGTGATGTTTACCCTTCTTTGGCCAAGTCTGTCAAAGGGCTACAATCCAGCTTCTGAATCTGCACCTGTGATTAAGGGTCTAGAAATAACAACTTAAGTGACCTACCTGATCTGCAGGTGCCTCTGTTTGCTTCCCTTCCAGCAAGCCAGAGCTGGGCAGAAGCCTTTTCACTCTAAGCCTCAGGCTGTAAGAGTCTCTCTTCCCCCTGAGCTTACTCCAATGCAAAAGTATGTCAGATCAATAACCAAATCTGCCCACCTCTTTCTCCACTGCTAAACTTACCTACAGAATTAAAGCCAAATTTTTCAGCTTGGTATTTGGTTCCTTCCAGGATCTGATCTCTTCATTCCTCCTACAGGTATCATCCCACCTGTGCTCATTACATTCCTCCCCTATGCCTGGAAGGCCATCTCTTCTCTGGATCTATCTTAAATCTTTGCCTTCAAATTAGAATAATATAGGATAGTTTACCTCTTAGATTGGTGGACAAGGCAGCAATTTGTGGCCAAAGAAGAACTGGAGTTCATTACTGAACACAAAGTAGATAATTTTGATTATATTAAGTCAAAAAGTTTTTGCACAAACAAAACCAATGCAAACAAGATTAGAAGGGAAGCAAACTGGGAAAACATTTTTCCATTCAAGGGTTCTAATAAAGGCCTTATTTCTAAAATATAGAGAGAACTGACTCAAATTTATAAGAATTCAAGCCATTCTCAAATTGATAAGTGGTCAAAGGATATGAACAGACAATTTTCAGATGAAGAAATTGAAACCATTTCTAGTCATATGAAAAGGTGCTCTAAATCACTATTGATCAGAGAAATGCAAATTAAGATAATTCTGAGGTACCACTACACACCTCTCAGATTGGCTAAAATGACAGGAAAAGATAATGACTAATGTGAGAGGGAATGTGGGAAAACTGGAACACATACATTGTTGGTGGAGTTGTGAACTGATTCAATCATTCTAGAGAGCAATACTATGCTCTCAAAGGGCTATCAAACTGTGCATATCCTTTGATCCAGCAGTGTTTCTACTGGGCTTGTATCCCAGAGAGATCATAAAGGGAAAGGGACCCGTTTGTGCTAAAATGTTTGTGGCAGCCCTTTTTGTAGTGACAAGAAACTAGAAACTGAGTGGATGCCCAACATTTGGAGAATGGGTGAATAAGTTATAGTATATGAATGTTATGGAATATTATTATTCTCTAAGAAATGATCAGCAGAATGATTTCACAGAGGCCTGGAGGGACTTACATGAACTGATGCTAAGTGAAATGAGCAGAACCAAGAGACCATTATACATGGCAACAAGATTATAAAATAATCAATTCTGATGGACATGGCTCTTTTCAACAATGAGATGATTCAGGCCAGTTCCAATAGACTTGTGATGGAGAGAGCCAACTATATCCAGAGAGAGGACCATGGGAACTGAGGGTGGATCACAAGATAGCATTTTCATTTTTTTGTTGTTTGCTTGCATTTTGTTTTCTCTTTTTTTTTTTTTGCTTTTTGATTTGATTTTTCTTGTGCAGCACGATAATTATATATATATATACATATACATATTTTGGATTTAACTTTTTTAAAAACATGTTTAACATGTTGGTTTACTTGCTATCTAGGGGAAGGGATGGGGAGAAAGGGGAAAAATTTGGAACACAAGGTTTTGCAAGGGTTAATGTTGAAAAATTATCCATATCCATATATATATATATATATATATAAAATTCATT
This sequence comes from Myrmecobius fasciatus, assembly GCA_023553655.1. NCBI lineage: Eukaryota > Metazoa > Chordata > Mammalia > Dasyuromorphia > Myrmecobiidae > Myrmecobius > Myrmecobius fasciatus. The sequence continues at coordinate 614,092 of JAJPUD010000450.1, read as the reverse complement.
AAACTCTGAGGGCTGTGTTTCTGTCTTATTTATATTCTGTATCATTGTGAATGCTTAGCATAAGGTTCCACCCAATACAAGTTTTTGTTTGTTTTTTGAAGAAAAAATAAATGAAGAATCAGGGCCTCAAGTTGATTCTCTTCCTTCTCAGACAACTTCAACCCAGCACATGGAGCTTAGGCCTTCCTGAATTCCTTAAGTACTTAGGAGCCTTTATTACATTTGCCTTTTAATCATGTTATACATCAACATGAACAACATAAAGTTTCTAAACTGATTAAATATTTGGTGCAATGACAATCTTAAAGGTTTTTTTAGGATCCACATGACACCTATCTTTTGGTCATTTTTCAGTTGTGTCTGACTCTTCATGACCCCATTTGGGGTTTTTTTTGGCAAACACACTGGGATGGTTTGCTATTTCCTTTTCTAGCTCATTTAAGAGATGAGGAAACAGAGATAAACAAGGTAAAATGACTAGCCCAGGGTCATTTACTTACACAACTAGTAAAGTATCTAAGGTTAGATGTGAACTCAGAAAGAGTCTTCTTGAGCTCTAGGCTGAACTTTCTCTCCAATGCACTACCTAGGTACCTCTTACACCTACTTAGTACAATGTTATGGAAAGGCTTACTACATATGTGATTAACTAAATTGAACCTGTCTAGCCCAAACTGATAAAAGGGTTTTGGTCCTCTTTCCTGGTTATCCAACCCATTTGACTGCTCCTCAGTTTCTTTTCTTAGATTTTCATCCAGGTCACATTCACTAACCATGGCTATCCCAAGGAGCTCTTTCCTAGATCCTCTATATTTTTCCCTCCATACCATTTTACTTGATGACCTCATCAGCTCCCATGGATTTGATTATATTCTCTATGCTGATAATTGTCAAATCTACTTATCCAGCCTTAAGCTCTCTCTTAACCTTCAGTCTCACATCTCTAATTACCTAGTAGACATCTGGAACTGGATGTTCAATAAACATTTTAAACTCAATATGCCCCAAGATGAATTCTTAATTTTCCCCTTCTTCCTAACTTCTCTATTACTTTGGGAGGCATCATCCTCCTTTCCTAATCACTCAGGCTTAAAATTTAGTTATCCTAGACTCTCATATCTCCTCCCCCTCACAATATTCAATCTGTTGCTAAGGCCTATCAATTTTATCTTTATAAAACATCTTATATCTGTCTCTTTCTTGCCTTTGACGCTGCCACCACCATAGTGGCACAGCCACTACTTCATGATTGAACAGTTGCAACAGTCTGTTCATCTATGAAAACCACTCCAGACTATTTTCTAATTTGTCAAAGTGATCTTCTTAAAGCACAGGGATGACCATGTCACCCCCTACTCAAGTAATTCCATGATATCTCACACACACATAATACTCCCTCACCCTTTGCAAAGTCCTCTCTGAAACAGTGACACTAACCTTTTTGTTCCTTGAACAAGACATTCCATCTCCCAACTTGCAGGCATTTTCATTGGCTGTCCCTCATTCCTAGAATGCTCTCCTTTGTCATCTCCACCTCTTAGGTTCTTTCAAATTCCAACTAAAATCCCACCTTCTATAGTAACTCTTTCTAAATATTTTTCTTTCTTTTTTTTTATTAAAGCTTTTTATTTGTATAACATATATATGGGTAGTTCCCCAACATTGATCTTTACAAAGCTTTCCATTACAAATTTTACCCCCAGTCCCCTCCCCTCCCCTAGATGGCAGGAAGTCCACTACATGTTAATAATGTTGAAATGCTTGAGAAGTTATGCAAGAAAAATCCTATCTACAAGAAAAAAAAAAGAATCAGAGAAAGGCAACACAATGCAAGCAAATGTCAATAGAGATCATGAAAATGTTACGTTGTGGTCCATATTTCATTTCCCTCTCTCTGGGTGTATATGGTTTTCTTCAGTGAACAATTGGAACTGGTTTGAGACAATTCTTTGTTGCAGAGAGCCATGTCCATCAGAATTGATCATTATGTAATACTGTTGTTGCTCTGTATGATGATCTCCTGGTTCTGCTCGTTTCACTCAGCATCAGTTCATGCAAGTCCCTCCAGGCCTCTCTGAAATCGTCCTGCTGATCGTTTCTTACAGAACAATAATATTCCATAACATTCATATATCATAATTTATTCAGCCACTCTCCAATTGATGGGCATCCCTTCAGTTTCCAGTTTCTAGCCACTACAAAAAGGGCTGCCACAAACATTCTTGCACAGGTGGGTCCCTTTCCCTCCTCTAAGATCTCTTTGGGATATAGGCCCAGTAGAAACACTGCTGGGTCAAAGGGTATGCACAGTTTGACAACTTTTTGAGCATAGCTCCAAATTGCTCTCCAGAATGGTTGGATCCGTTCACAGTTCCACCAACAATGTACCAGTGTCCCAGTTTTCCCACATCCCCTCCAACATTCATTGTTATCTTTTCCTGTCATTTTAGCCAATCTGACAGGTATGTAGTAGTACCTCAGAGTTGTCTTAATTTGCATTTCTCTGATCAATAGTAATTTAGAGCAACTTTTCATGACTAGAGATGGTTTTAATTTCATCATCTGAAAATTGTCTGTTCATATCCCTTGACCACTTATCTTTTGAAGAGTGGCTTGAATTCTTATATATATGAGAAAATTCTCTATATATTTTAGAAATGAGGCCTTTATCAGAACCATTAAATGTAAAGATGATTTCCCAATTTGATGCTTCCCTCCTAATCTTGTATGCATTTGTTTTGTTTGTACAGAAACTTTTTAACTTAATATAATCAAAATTATCCATCTGGTGTTCAATTAGGAGTTCTAGGTCTTCTTTGGACATAAATTTATTCCATCTCCACAGGTCTGAGAGATAAACTATATTACGTTCCTCTAACTTGCTTACAAAGTCCTCTTTATATCTAGATCATGAAACCATTTAGATCTTATCTTGGTATGTGGTGTTAGGTATGGGTCAAGCCCTAATTTCTTCCATACTAGTTTCCAATTTTCCCAGCAGTTTTTGCCGAATAGTGAGTATTTATCCCAAAAGCTGGGGTCCTTGGCTTCTAAATATTTTCAACTGCAAAGTCTTTCCTCTATTGGTTATCTCCAGTTTATCTTATATATTTTTATTTATTTTTTTTTTTTTGAGGCAACTGAGCAGACTTGCCTGCTAGTGAGGTCTGAGGGAAGATTTGAACTCTGGGTTCACCTGACTCCACAGCCAGTACTCTATCCATTGCCCCACCTAGCGGTTCCTTATCTGATTGATATATTGTTTTCAATGGTCCTTTGCTTGTGGTCTCCTCCATTAAGAGGCAAAAACTCCCCGAAAGCAGAGGATAGTCTTTTTTATTTCTATTTCCAGCACAAAGATTAGCACATATTATGTTTAATTAACTGTCTACTAACTCTGTATTTTGTACTTGAATTGAGCAGGTACCTGATACAACCTGAAATGATATCTTTATATTTTCTCTTACAGATGCTGATACCTGTAAATTCTCTGGATGGCTCTGAAGTAATGGAGGTAAGGAGTAATGTAAGATAAAGTCACAACAGCTCAGAGATATGAAAAAGTTTTTAAGCATATGACTGCCTTTGCGGATTGAGTTAACATCAGAGCTATTAACTAAAGCTGAACAAATGTAGTTAAAGATACACAGCATTCTATAAAATTATATGGGTGGCATTTCTACCCCTTAAATCATCCCAACCCACCCTCAGTTTGTTAGCAAGTTTTCAGTAACAAAAAGGGTAGTCTGACCTCCAAAAGATATTCTAGAACCAAGGACCTACTGGGGAGAGAGTGAGATATCTGGGGACTCTCTGAATCTAAGTTTCAATGGGACCAGTGAAGAGTCAACATTAGGGAAGAGGGAAGAAAATCAGGTTCTTTGGAAAGGACACTATATTTCTGAACGGTATGCCTGATCTACATTGAACAAAAATATATAGGGATAGGTTGGAAAAGGGAATTTCCCTTTCAAATAGATCAAAGAATCTGAGAACAATGTAAATTATAACACAGTCCATAGCATCATAATTTGCTATCATTAGCTAACCAACAAAAGAACTAATTCACTCATCTTTCTGATCCATATTTAGGGGAAGAGGTTTTTTTGAGGGGGAGGTTGGGAGAAGCTCCACAGACTAAGTTTTTAATCTCTTCTTTGCTCTCTGGAATCCTGAGTCAAAATTTTTATCTTCCAAATGCAATCCTTAGGTGATCCACTAACAGGACCTTGGGTGATTGATTAGTGAATGATTTAGGGAGATACAAATGGTACAAGTAACTCCCTTGGATAAGCACAGTAAAAGCTGGAATCTTCTGAGTGACAGAACCAAAGAGAACGAAGAAATACTGAACCACATTGCAATGTGGTGAGGGGCTTCTGGCACAAAGGTTTCAGCGAGAACTTTTCTCAAAAGAACTGAAAGGACAGAGGAGAGTTCATTGTCTGGCTCATTAGTCATTCCACAAACATACATTGAGCAATAACTTTACAAGGCTTTCTGCTTGGTGTGATGGTGGATATAATAGTGAATATAACAAGCTCCTGCCAATAGAATATAAAACAAAAGAATCAAAAAGGACCATGCATGGACCAAAAGGGAAAAGCAGAGGGGGCAGAGAATCCTTGGGCTAGAAGGAAAGGACTGGGGAGATGTGAGGGAAAAAAAGTACTAAGTGCTTAAAAGAAAGAGTGATGTTTAACGGACTACTTTTCAGTTTCCACTTTCTTGTCAGAAGGAATCCTGCCACTTAGCTGGGACAGGAAAATTGTTATGGAAGTCACTGCAATGGTATTTCCTGACAGACTTCAGAAAAAAAAAAAAAGAAAACCCTCCCATTTTGTAGTCAGCTAGCAAGGGCATTATGTAATGAGTCCAGTTTCCTATCAGAATGACAGACAACCTCAAGATTTGAGTGTGGGCTGATAATCTCATTAGACAGCACTGGCAGTGAATAGAAGTTCTAAGCAAGATGCACCTAGAATCTCGGGACAAGGTCAAGAAAGCTGCCCTCTCTGAAAAAGAAACTTCAAAAATCACTCTCATTAAGTTTAAGCCTGGAATAACCTTAAAGATCTGATCCAACTGCCTCAGGCCTTTAGAATTAAATGATTTGACAAAATCACAAACAATGAGCTGATATATTAAGGACTAGAACCTGCTGGCTTCTGATTCAGGGAATTCTTTTCCACACTTATATTGTCTCAATATATAATGAAAAAACTAGCTCTACTCTCCCTTTTGAACTGTAATTTGGGATCAAATTATTTATGAGATTAATTTGTTTCCTCTGAGTTAATAGAAAACATAATATAAATTGATTTTTAAAAATCATATAATGTTCTGTGTTAGTCAATGCTCAGTATCAACTAGAGTTTGTCAAGTTCCTACTATGTGTTAGCTATAATAGCAAACACCACAGGATAAGTGACAGGCATAAAATTTAAAAAGATTATGAAGAATGTGATGCTATCTCCAGCACTATCCTAGAGATTAATTCTTCTCAGTTGGTACTGTTAGAAATAAAATGCTGAAGTTCATTTGGAAAAACAAAAGGTCAAGAATTTCAAGGGAATTAATGAAAAAAAAGACAGATGAAAGTGGCCTTGCTGTACCAGATCTAAAACTATATTATAAAGCAGCGGTCATCAAAACCATTTGGTACTGGCTGAGAAATAGAGCAGTCGATCCATGGAATAGGATAGGATATCAGGACAAGCTAGGGAATAATGTTAGCAATTTAGTGTTTGAAAAACCCAAAGATCCCAGCTTTTGGGATAAGTACTCACTATTCGGCAAAAACTGCTGGGAAAATTGGAAACTAGTGTGGAAGAAATTAAGGCTGGACCCACACCTAACACCACACACCAAGATAAGATCTAAATGGGTTCATGATCTAGATATAAAGAGTGATATTATAACCAAATTAGAGGAACATAGGATAGTTTACCTCTTAGACCTGTGGAGATGGAATAAATTTATGTCCAAAGAAGATCTGGAACTCTTAATTGAACACCAGATAGATAATTTTGACTATATTAAGTTAAAAAGTTTTTGTACAAACAAAACTAATGCAGACAAGATTAGGAGGGAAGCAACAAATTGGGAAATCATCTTTACATTTAAGGGTTCTGATAAAGGCCTCATTTCTAAAATATATAGAGAATTGTCTCACATTTATAAGAATTCAAGCCACTTTCCAATAGATAAATGGTCAAAGGATATGAACAGACAATTTTCAGATGAAGAAATTAAAACCATTTCTAGTCATATGAAAAGGTGCTCTAAATCACTATTGATCAGAGAAATGCAAATTAAGACAACTCTGAGGTACCACTACACACCTGTCAGATTGGCTAAAATGACAGGAAAAGATAAAGATGAATGTTGGAGGGGATGTGGGAAGATTGGGACACTGATGCATTGTTGGTGGAGCTGTGAATGGATCAAACCATTCTGGAGAGCAATTTGGAACTATGCTCAAAAAGTTATCAAACTATGCATACCCTATGACCCAGCAGTATTTCTACTGGGCTTATATCCCAAAGAAATCATAAAAGAAGAAAAGGAGCCCACATACGCAAGAATGTTTGTGGCAGCCCTTTTTGTAGTGGCTAGAAACTGGAAACTGAATGGATGCCCATCAATTGGAGAGTGGCTGAATAAATTATGGTATATAAATGTTATGGAATATTATTGCTCTGTAAGAAACGACCAGCAGGACGATTTCAGAGAGGCCTGGAGAGACTTTCATGAACTGATGCTCAGTGAAGTGAGCAGAACCAGGAGATCATTATTCACGGCAACAACAATACTATATGAGGATCAGTTCTAATGGACATGACTCTCTTCAACAATGAGATGCTTCAAACCAGTTCCAATTGTTTGGTGAAGAGAGACATATACACCCAGAGAGAGGGATGTGAAATGTGGACCACAACATAACATTTTCATGTTCTCTATTGAGGTTTGCTTGCATTGTATTTCCTTTATCGGATTATTCTTTCTTGTAGATACGATTTCTCCTGCACAAAAAATGATGCAATAACTATACATATATTCGATTTCTTAAGTATTCTAACATAATTATCATGTAGTGGATATCTAGGTGAGGGGTAGGGAGTAGGGGGGAAAAATTTGTAACAGAAAGCTTTTGTAAGGGTTAATGTTTAGGAATTACCCATATATATGTTTTGCAAATAAAAATAAATAAAATAAATAAATAAATAAATTTAAAAAATTTAAAAAATTAAAAAAAAAAAAAAGAAATAAAATGCTGAACAGTTCAATTGGTTAAGCCACACTAGTTTGATAGAAATGTGGGAAGAATATCCAGTTTCAGAAAAGGCAGTAGACAGGCACATTCATAACATTTTAGTAGAATGTGAATTGATCCAATCATTCTGGAAAGCAATTCTGAATTATACTATGAAAGCAACTAAAATATTCATACACTTTGATCTAGAAATGCCAATACTAGTCAAATACAAAAAAATTAATTGTAAAAAATAAAGGTCCATATTTATAGCAAAATATTCATTGCAGTGCCTTTGGCAGTTTGCAAAGAAAACAAATCAGGAGCTAATCAACTAGGTAATGGATTAAAAAGTATTTATGGATACACATAGGCGTAATGGAATATTGATGAACTGAAAAAATGATGACTATGAAGTATTCAGAGAAGCAGAGAATGAACTACATTAAATTGATACAAGCACCTAGGTGGCCCCATGGATAGAGCATTGAGCTTGGAATCAGGAAGACTCATCTTCCTGGGTTCAAATCAAGCCTCTGACACTAGCTGTGTGACCCTGGGCAAATCACTTCACCCTGTGTGCTTCAGTTCTTCATGAAATAAGCTGAAGAAGGAAATGGCAAACCTCTCTAGTAACTTTGCCAAGAAAATCTCAGATGGGGTCATGAAGAGCTGGGTATGACTGAACAATAAGAACAACAAATTAAGCAAAACCAGGAAAATAATATACACAATGACAATGGTAAATGGAAAGAACAAAACTAGTGCTCTGAAATCATAATGACCAAACCAGAGGCCAAAGAAGAGATATGAGATATGCCCCTCCTTCTTTGCAATTATGGGGACTGAGTGCTGAGTATCAGATTTTTATGACATCAGTTTTGCTGAACTTCCTCAATTTTTTCCTCTTTTAAAAAAAAAAAAATTTGAGGGAGGGGGAAAGAGTGGCCAATATTGAGAAATATTGGTAATATAAAAACAAAAGCTAACAAGAAATATTAAAAAATCAAACAAAAAGAATATCCAAGTTCCTATTACCAACTTTGTTAATCAAGGCTCCTTCTGATTAGTCATTTTGTTTACTATGTGAACTTCCCATAAGTAATGTGAGTTTTTAAAGCATGAGTTCTTTGGTCAACTGTACCTATCAGTAGAAATGAATATGTTGGTATTTTTTTAATTTAAAAAATTCTTTTGTAAACTAATCAACTAAACTGAATCAATTCTAATCATCCCTGGGTGAACAGATAAAAATTAGTTTCAAACCTGAAAAGTTGAGTACAGACCCTGGAACCTATGATGACCTGTGACAGATCAAAATGACCTGCCTACTCTTATCCATTACTTTACAAAAAGGAGGTTTATCTACTTGGTGGGACTGCTGTAAAATGGGCTTGCTTTCCTGCAAGCTAGGGGAAGACAGGGTAGACTGGGGAGAAACTAAAGTCAGAACTGGAGAAATTTCTTCAATAATCTAGCTGGGATCATGTTTGTAGCTTAGCACAATGCCTAGCACACAGTAGGAGTTTAATAAATATTTATTGATTAATGGTAGTGGTAGTGATTTTCATGAGGTAGAACACTCAAGGACAACAGTTTTGTTTCTGCAGAACAATAGTTCACTGGAAATCACCCCTAAATCTACCCAAAACACCACAACTGTTTGAAGAAACTCCCTATAGGGATATACAACAAGCAATGAATTCGAATGAAGGGAGGATTCTTAGAACAGACTGGTACTGGTACCTATTTGGAGTGAGAGAAAAATGAGTGAAGAAGGTGGCAGGAAAAATTAGTTATCTAAATCATCCTGCTGACAGCCCAACCCCAAGAAGTGATACTTACCAATTCCTTTGGAGAATCCCTAAAAAAACCTTTTTTTCAAACACTTTCCAAAGGCACTTAGGAAGTGTCCACCTGATAAACTAGTTGCTGAGGGGACTTTGTGAAGTTCAGAAAATCCTGTGATGCTAATAGAGTTTAAAAGAAGTCTCCCAAAAGTAAATGCCCAGCAGGCCTGGCCATCAATGGGGAAGCACCAGTAACACTTCCGCCTCCATCACAGAACCTGAATGAGATGTTCAAAATTTCCAGGTTTGGGGTTTCTGATGGGGTTTCCCTGAGAAAACCACAAAATTACCAACAGCTGCCAAGAAATGCAAAAGAGTTTGTGTGGTAGCACTAAAGGGGGGAAGTCTACAGGAACTGAGAGACCACAAAGCCAAGAAGCCCAAGGGCAAGGTTCTAATTTCTCCATCCAAAACATCACTTTGAATGAACAGCAAAAATCACTTGCATTTACATAGAACTTTATAATTTATAAACTCTTTCTTCACAACAGTGGGGTTAGAGATAATATAACTAAGTAGGTTTATCTCCATTTTACAGATAAGGAATCTACTTCAGACTTTCTAGCAGAAGGTCATAAACCTTTTGTTTCAGTATTGGGTCTAGGATGCAGGTATTCTGATTCCAAGTCTTGCAACTATACCCACCTTGGTTTCACAAAGGTCTGTTAGTTAAGCTGAAGAATGCCCCCAAGAATCTCTACTTAGAAGATCTTAAATTTCCCTACATTGTCACTTTCTTGTCTCTGTATAATCATGGAGTTTCCCATCCCTCCAAGACTCAGCTCTTCACCTAACCACTGATCCTGGAGCATATACAGCAATGGCTCAAGTTGCTTCATGAGTAATCACTTCAAGTGTGAAACTTAACTAATTTGGGGAAGCAGGTCAGCCAATTCTGTAGGAAGAAAGGATCTTACTCCATAATTAATGCAGAGGCATTACCCTTTTATCTACACCCATTTATTGGAGTCTTCTCTCTGCCCTGGATGCTGCATATGATCCCATTTTACAGGAAGAAGAAACCAACTCGAGTTTCAACATCTCACTCAGGTTACAAACCAACAAGATAGGATGGCTAAGAATAGAACCTGAGGAATCCATAACCCCAATTCTTGGTCCATCCACTTCCTGACCTAGTTACAATTAAGTGGAAATAAACTGAACAGTCTTCTTCCTTACCATCTCCTCATCTCCATCCCCACAACCGCCTGCACCCCCTATTGAGACAGAAATAAAGTCAGTTCAAATGAGAGCATAACCAACTCTGAAAACTAAACATTGCCCCTCACCCTTCCTGAGCTAGATAGAGTAGTATTAGTGGCATGGCTCTGGGCTCTTCCTGACTCGTAATGCAAACATTAGATTCCAAACATTATAGAAGCCACTTTAGAGATCTCCTTGTCCAATTCTCATGAGGAAACTGAGGCATTATAATGAAACAAACAATAGATTCAGTCAGAAGATTTGAGTTTAAATTTAGACTTACCATTTACTACCCGTGGAGGCTTGGGCAGGTCACAACCTCTTTTGGACTTCAGTCTTTTCATCTGACCTAGGGATTGGCCTAAATGATCTCTAAAGTCCAGCCCAGTTCAAATCCTACCTAAAAATGATTTATTCAAGACATTATTAGAGATAGTAACTAGCTGAGCAGAAATCTCAACCATCATCTTAATTATAACTCTCAACTACAGTGTTCTTGAATCCTGGTAAATTTTGCAGTTTCCTAGAAAGCCAGGATTGTGTGTCTATGGAGAAGGAAGATCTTTTACAGAGGTATTTTACTTGGTTGGTTCACCCCTCTTCCCTCCCTAGAGCTCAACGTCCTAATGCCAAGCTCAAGACTGGATGGATCGGTAAAATATATTACTGTTCAGCAAAGGTATGATGGGTGTGATGAAAAGTGTGCTGGGAGTTAAGAGACCCAAGTTTGTTTCCCATTAACTCTGACACTTACTGTGTGACCTAAGATGCTTCCCATCTTAGAGCATCAATGTCGTTTTTTTTTTTTTTATTAAAGCTTTTTATTTGTATAACATATGTATGGGTAGTTCCCCAGCATTGATCTTTACAAAGCTTTCCATTACAGATTTTACCCCCAGTCCCCTCCTCTCCCCTAGATGGCAGGAAGTCCACTACATGTCAATAATGTTGAAATACTTGACAAGTTAGAGCATCAATGTCTTTTAAAATGAGACTGCACTACAAGATCTCTAGGGTCCTTACCAATTCTAAAGGCCTATCAGGCCTGGAGTATAACAATTAGCATGATGACTTCTCAATGAAACAATTTAAGACTTTTTTCATCCTAGGCAGTGTGGCAAAGTGAAACAAACATTGACTTTGGAGTCAGAGGACCAGACTCTGGAGCCTAATTCTGCTACTAATTACTTGAATGGCCTTGGTTGGGAAAGCCAATTTACCTCTTTAGGTCTCAGTTTCCTCATCTGTGGAAAAAAAAAATTATGAACTAGATGATTTCTGAAATTCCTTTTAGCTTAGAATAGCACTCTAAAGAATATATCTCCAGAGCTCAGGTAAACTTACAGTCAACTTTAGCCTTCAAAATTGGTAGGAAAAATTGGTTTGTGTCACCTTGACTGACCTGTGATAACCTAAGAAAGAATGATTAGCTAGAAAGGTAAATGTATGAGTATTCTTTGTCCAGGCCTGAAAACTGTGGATGACCTGAGTAATCAATTCATCTTCAGTTCACTTCTCACTGCAAAAAAGTGAGAAATGATGCTAAAATAGTTTAACTCACCCATGCCCTTTCTCATGGAAATAACATCTAAGGTATCATGCAAGGCTTCAATACAATATACTAACTAATTATAATAAACAGTTCCAATTTCAAGGGAAGAAATAATACAAACATAGCTTGATGTTTCTGCAGAGGTGTACCATCCAGCTTTCTCAATGCCTTTGGGCCCTAGATCTAAGTATATTAAAAGAACATAATGCCTGATACTTAGCACAGTATTGTCACAGTGTGTATGCTTAATAACTGCATACTGACTGCCTGTTTAGCACAGTGCCTGGTATATAGTTAGAACTTGCTCGTTTCCTTCCCTTCCTTCCCCCCATACAGATTTTATTCTTGGTTAACTTTTTTACCCTGAGAAGCCTAGGCAGATCCCTGTACAAGCAGGGATCCAGGTGATCTTTCCTTGGCTGCTGATTGGCTATAAATGGTACAACCCATGGGGCAATGTCACAATAGGACAAGGGTCGGAAGGAAATGGTGCACATTCCCCACCAGAAATTGCCACAGAGGATATATCTGAGGCAAAGGAATCCTGTTCCTCCTGTAATCAGCTGAACAAATATTTGCCCCCAAAGACAAGCTAAGCAAGAGGGCAAGCTGCACAACCAACAGGAACTATTTAATCATTATCCCCAAAGGAGTTAATTTACAGAGTAGATTTCCAGGGTTGGGTCAGCCAGCCAGGGAGAAGGTCAGAGTAGTCAGGGCCCAGTTCATCCCCTCCCTTTAAGTTGGAGGTGGAAACAAGATTTTAGAGAAAACAATAGATACCTATGTAAAGGCCAGGAGAGGTCTTGGATAGGCTGAACAGAGATGAGTGATCCCTTTAAAAACTTCACAAGGCTCAAAGTATAGTTCTGAGACCGACACACCCTGGGCACGGCCTTGGAACAATCACATTCCTCACATTCCAGAGTCCATGGTACAGTAACTCCCTTTCACCTCAGCTCCTTCAATCGATATTGTAGTCTTGAAAATTTGCTTGATTTCCTCAAGCTCCTGGGAAGTCTGCAAGCTAATGGAATACTTGTGCCTGCTCCCAAGCAATGAGAGAGAAAGGAAGATGGGCTTCAACAGGCCTTTGGTCCCACCTGCCCCCCTTTCACAACTTTACTACTCGATAAAATGTGTGATGTTTAAGTCACCTAACCTGTCTGCACTTCTTCCATGTCAAAACTAGAAGATGGTATTAAATGCTCTCTAGCTCCAAATCATAGGATCCTATGCTAAGTTTGGATTTTATTCTTCTTAGGCAATACAAGGCAAGAGGGAAGTGAGTAAGAAAGAGTTGCCCTTCCCAGACAGGAGCAGAATGAAGTGCTGCTTCTGGGAGATGAGATGGGGGAAAAAAAGAGTATGGGAGTTCAGATGCTGCTTACTAACTGGCCTCAGGCAATGTTCAGTTTATATACAGCATGACACAGCAAGAGCTCAGCAAACCAACAGGATCATGTGAAAAGTTGCAAATAATGAAGAATTACAAAGCAGTGTTAGGTACAACCAGAATCCTAAAAGGCACAGCTTGCTTTATCCTAAAAATCTATACTCAACTTTAGGTTAATGAGTCTCCTACCTGGCCAGACTCACTCTGCTATAGCCCCTTATCTAAGGAACCCTCTTCTGTTCTGGTAGAGAAGTGTGGTATAGTACAAAGAAGAGGGGATTAGGGCCCCCAATAGTACTCCTATTAGAGGCCAAAGTTTTGAATTTGTATCCTGGATCTGCCATGAATTAGGAATGTGGCCCTGGTCAAGTGATGAGATGACAGGCATAGAAAATTAGATTATATTGGAAGGATCTTACAGCTATAAATCCTATAATCAGTCTATGAAAAGTACAGGTTAACAACTGAGTTTACTTGCAAAATGAACAGAACCTTGAGTTTTCAAAGGGAAAAAACTCACCAAAGTAACTTTCCTTGCCTTCCCTGACAGTTCCCAGCTCTTAGGAGAAAAGGAATGAAACTAACTTTAATTGTGACAGTCACCTCAGGATGAACAGTGGACTGAAGAGGCTTTCAAAGTTTCAAAGCTTAGTCAGCCAATTCATGGGGCCTGATTTCTAAACAACTACTCCTTAGGAGAAAGACACTAAAAAATACAAATGGTGGTTGGCTATTCACTGGTACATGGCCCTCAATGTCCAATGATTGGCCACAACAGTTTGACTTGAAGTCAGAGAAATATGGGGATGTGTCTAGCCACATAGACTAGGGAGAAAAGCAGAAAGGGGTCCCTGGTCCTTACCCAACCGCCATTTTCTTGGATCCATGGGTCTAGGTGGTCATCCAAGTAAGTGGCCATCCAGGAGGTGATGCGTCCTACCAAGACTTCCATCTCTTTATCCACGCTTTCCACACACAATGCCCCTCCGAAGGAGAAGAATGCCACAATTCGGCCCCAGTTCACCCCATCCCGGAAGAGTTCATTCACTACCTGCTCAAAACTCTGATAAGCTGTCCCTGGAGTGATGTGGAGCTGAGATGTCAGATCACTGAAAGCCCGACGGTACCGGAGTTCAAATTCATCTCCTGCCTCCCTCAAAGCTTGCTTCACAGCAGCCACAGGAATTGTCTCATGGGTATCCAAGCTGCTGCTGTGTCCTGTGGCCCCACTCACTGCACGGCTGTCAGCAGGGTGCCAAGAGGGGCTGCCATTCACAGTACTAGGTATCTCTGTCCCTTCTGGGGCCTCAGTCCTGTTCTCATCTTCAAACTGACTCCAATTGTATCCCTTCTGTGAAAGCTTGTAAGAAAGAAAGTCAACCACCAGCTCCCGGTTACTGTGAGACATTTTTACATCAGGAATGGGCTGATCCAGTTCATTGTCCAAAGCACCTGCTCTCTGGGTCTGGGATCTGCTTGACAGCTCTCTTCTGAAATTCTGGGCAAAAATGCTGGTTCTGAACAGAAGAAGAGAGAACTTAAGGAGGTGGGGGGAGAAATGCAAAGGCCCCCTCCCCCTTCGGTATCTTATTCACCCTCCCAAGGTTCTAGGTTTTCTTACAGATCTCAGTAATTTTCCATCTATCTTTCAAGAGACCGGTCTGAGTCAAGACATAAAATCCACATCTAGGAACTGATTCTCAGACTGGGCTCTCTGATTATCACCTCCTCTCGGAAATGCCCCTTCCAGACGCACCATCCCCCCACCCCAGGAATAACCTGGCATTCAAATCAGCTGTCCGAGCCCGGGTGAGGGACGGTGTTTGATGCCGGCCCCCTCCCCCCCGGCTTCTGGTTCGGAGCCCCAGAGCCGGTGCTCTCGCTTCCCCTCCATCGCCTGCATTGAGAGCAGCGTCGAGCCTGCTCCCGGCCCCTGGGACTGAGCCCGGCCCCCTCGCAGATCATTCCCGCCCCTCCGTGCTCCGGCCTACCGGCGAAGCGGGCGGGGTGGCTCCTCGGCCAGGCTGTCTCGCCTGAGGGGTGTGTAGCTGGGGTTGGTGTTTAGTTTGTTGTTTTGTGATGTTGTTGCTTTGTGAGCGTGTGTAGTTTTAATTTAATCCAAAGGGACCAGCCTCGGGGGAGGCTCCTCAATGGAAACCGGGTTTCCGAGGGTGGATTCTCGACGCCGGTGCCTTAACCCTTTTCCCCTTCCCAGACGCCGGGAAAACGCCGGCGGGCAGGGGACCAGGACGCTTTCCTTCTCCCCGCACCCCGTAAATGTCCTCAAGACCTAGGGGCGCCCTGGATCGGCTCGGGACCCCTTCAGCTCGCCCCTGGCGGCGTCCGGGCATCATGGCTGCCAGCGCTTCAGGACAAAGGAGCCGGAGCGAGGGTCGAGGGGCTTCGGCTGTCTGGGGGCTCCTGGCCCCGACCCGCGCGGGCCCCACTTCTCCCCAGTTTTTCTTTCGCGGGTGTACCAGCCGGACTCCTGAGACTCCTTCCCCAGCCCTCGGCTCCACAGCGCCGCCCGCCGGGGAGGTGCGGCCCGGCCCAGCCCGAGCCACCCACGTTGCCGGGCAACCGCCTTCCTTCTCTCCCGGCGCCCCCCAGACCCCAGCACAGGCTGGAGGGAGGGGGAGAAAGGGGCGTCCCGCCCACAGATCTCCCGGTGGCTCCGCCCCCCGACGGCCAATCAGCGAGGTGGCCAGGGCAGGGGGCGGGACACGGAGGCCTCTTTGTCGCCCTCCGATTGGGCGCGGTGCCCGTCACGCACTCCCCCTCCCCCTGGGGCGGCGCGCTCACCTGCCAGCCCCACGAGTAGAGGGGGGGCGACATCCCCTCCCCCGCCTGCGTTGTCCCAACAGCCGAAAGGCTCTCGTCGGCCGATCTCCCGGCAGCAAGCTGAGAGCAGGTGCCCTGCGCGCCTGCCTGTCGGCTGCCTACCTGCCTGGCCTTCTCTGCCGGAGTTTGATTCCAGGCGGACCCGGCCTCAGTTTCCCTTGAAAGAGGCCGGGGGAACTTGCGAGCTCAGTCACTTCCGGTGCCTTCGCAGCGCGCGCGTGCCCGAGACGTACATGGGAGCGCGCGCTCCGAGGCAGCCCGCCTGTAGAAAATAGAGAGCGCCTCTTGCGGGCCATATAGGGTACTTGCCAAATACCTCTTCTCATTGGACTAGCTCTCATTCATTAAATCCATTCATTCATGATTAGTAGCCTGGAAGGTACCTTAAAGTTAGTAATTCAATTCACCAACACCAAAATCTTTTTTCCTCTTTTTCTTTATTTCAGTAAAATTTAGTAAACATTTATTAAGCATCTACTACGTGCCATGTTGTAAGTGCTGGGATTTTATTTGAATTCATGTTTTAACATTGGCACTGGAAAGCTTGTTTATAACTTAATTTTTCTACTATTTCTTTTGGATGTGAAGTGAATGAAAAACTGGGCCCAGAATTGAGTAGAGAGAGATCACTCAGACCTACTTTGGGAAAACTGCAATATTCTCAATGATGGCAAGATGCCACAGCTGCAGAAGACCACTTTCTTAGCTGCAGCATCTTCCATTTATAATGTATGACTTTGTATATTTCATGATCAGTATATTGCATGTGACCCGTCACAATGAGTGCTAGGACAAACAGATCCAAGTATTAACAGACCTCTCTGAGTCATTTAATCTAGTATGGATTCCACGAATTTGAAAAAAGAATCATACTCAAAGAAATGTTGATTGAAATCTACGGGGAGGAGACTCACAAACCAAGGAGATCCATGGAAATATCACTTGCCTATTTAGAGGTAGAAATACAGATAGGTATGATGGATCTTAATTTCTGCATCAGTGGCATCTCTTTGTCTGTCTTTGTCTCTGTCTCTCCCTCCTCTACCTCCTTAGAACAAAAGAACTTTTTACTTATTTCTATGTATATCTTATCTGAAATAAATCCAATCAAAGTAACTTTTTCCTAAACATATCCTTATCTGAGATTATCCAAAAGTATGTAGAATCTCATTTGAGATTATTCAATTTTCCTGCTCTGCTCAATTCTCCCCTTTTTCTTTCTCTTCTCTATATAACCCCTCAGCTCACTGATAGATTGTTTGTCTCCCTTAAGGAGGAGGCCTACAGGATATGTCCCCCTTACCCCACATAATGCCCAAATAAATGTCCTTTTTAAATTTGGAGGTGGCTTGAATCTAGATTCTTTCAGAGACAACACTGCAACCCATAGCCCAGTACCCCAATATTTTTAGCTTACCATAGCAGATAGACATATACATTTTTTTGTTGTCATTTAAGTTTTGCCCAAATCTTCATGACTCCATTTAGGGTTTTCTTGGCAGAGATACTGGAGTGGTTTGCTATTTTCTTTTCCAGCTCATTTTTACCAATGAGGAACTGATACAAACAGGGTTAAGTGACCTAACTCTGCCTGGCACTTTGCTGACTATACTACCAAGCTGTCCCACATTTACTTAACTGCCCTTAGCCTTAGTTTCCTCAGCTGTAAAATGGGGATATAAATCACTTTACAAACCTTAAAGCACTATACAAACATCAGTCATTATTATTCCCCTAATTGAACCTTCTCTTATAACAAAGAAAAACAGTTAAATAAAATCAACCAACAAAATTACCTCAACTGAAGATATATTAAACATCATTCACATGTTCACTTATTTATGGAAAAGAGAGGAATATGTTTCAAAATCCAGGAGCAAAATTATTTTGACTTTGTCTACTTAAACTCAAATGTGAAGAAGCCACCGACCCAACATCCATTCAGCCACTAAAGTGATGCTTTAAAAGCACACATCTGGCTTTATTAATCACTGTGCTCAATAAACTCATAGATCCCTAAGACTTTCAGGATCAAATACAAAATGTTTTGTTTGGTGTTCAAAACCCTTTATATCCTAGTTGTTGTAACCCCCAACCCCCAATTTTTCTGATATTTTTATGCTTTACATTATTCCAGATATTCTTCAGTCCAATGAAACTGGCCTCTTGATTGATCCAAGACAAAAACATTCATCTCTGGGATTTTCTCTGTCACTCTCCCAAGCCTAGGCCCATAATAACCAACTAGTCCACATACTAACCTCCCTGACTTCAAGTCCCAACTAAAATCCCATCTTTGACTGGAAAATTTTCCCCAAACACTCTTAATTCTAGTGCCTCCCCTCTATCAATTATTTCCTATTTATCTTGCATATGTTTATTTGTATGCTGTTTCTCCCATTAGATTCTTAAGTTCCTTAAAAGCAGAAACTCTTTTGTTCTCTTTTTAATATTTCCATAACTTCACACCGTGTCTGACACACAATAGGCATGTAATAAATGTTGGTTGAATGATAGATTTATTTCTGTCTTTTATTATGCCCAATAGTAGCACCATAAAAAGACATCCTTCCTTTTCTCACATTATTCCAATTTTTCCAGAACTTTTGGACCAATTTATAACTCTTCCTCCTCTCAACCAATTAAATCAGCAAGAATTTATTAAATACTTATTATTGACAGGATTAAAAGACAAAAATAAAGCAGTCCTTGCCTTCAAAGAATTTACTTTCATTGATCACCATTGTATCTGCCTTCCCATAACCCCACAGCACTATTTCTATTTATCTTCTTGACACCTGCGATGGGTAGAACTTGAAGTAGAATCTCAGAATTATTTTAATTAATACTTATCATTAGTGATTTGGAATGCTTTTAATAGTTTTCTATAGTTTCCATTTCCTTTCAAAAATCATATCCTTTGACTACTTTTCTATTGGGGAATGGTTCTTATTTTTTATATTTCTTGGACAAATCTTGGGTAACAGGTTTTTATCAGATGTTTGATGCAACATTTAACAGTTTTATTACAACTTTATTAGTTTGGTGCAAATTTTTTTTTGTTAATTTTCTATCACCTGAAATTGTCTTTTATGTTCTGTGATCTCTATCCTTTGGTTATAAACTTTTCCCCCCAACCATAATCTCCAATTTTTTGACATAACTTTTTTATATTTAACTTGACTATCCATTTGAAGTTTATCATGAAATACATATATCTATGGAATGTTTCCTATATGATGCTGATCTAAATCAATTTTTTTGCTAAACTATTTTCCAAGGTATTTTTTTTCTTTTTTAAAAGTAATTTTACTAATATATTTTGCTTTTACATCACCTAAATTTTTCCAAGTCCCCTAATTCTCACCCAGAAAGCTATCATGAAATGATTTCTTGGAATTTTTTTTCAGCATTTTTTTTTTTTTTGCCAAATAGGGCATCTTTCCCTTAGCACTTTATTTTTAGGGTTTTATCAAACACTGGGCTACTATATTGAATTGTTTCTGCATCTTGCTGGTCTAGTTTTTTCTACTCTCTCTCTGCCTCCATCACTTAGTAACTACTACTCCTTTGCTTTCTCTCTATCCAAATTTGTCACTCAATCCAGATCAGTTATCACCTGGTTTCCCAGGTTGTGCTTCCTCCTTCTGAAAGAGTTCAGTATCTGGTTCACAATCTTTCTCTCCATGTGACTCTTGACTTTATAGTAGTTAGGGTGCTTGAACATACATGTTAATAGTTCTTCAAACACCCTAACCTTCCCAATTCCCTATCTATTCAATCTCTATAACCTACTCCTTCACTTTATCTCTTTCACACACAGGGACAATGATGCCCTTGATTTTACCATTGCCTACAAGATTATACATCTACCTTCCAAGATTAAGAATTCCAAAAAATTTTTAAATAATAATAGCTTTTTATTTTTCAAAATAAATGCAGATAGTTTCCACACTCACCCTTGAAAAACTTTGTGTTCTAAATTTTTCTTCTTCCCACCCTACCTTCTTCTTCCCCTGGACAGCAAGTAATCCAATATAGGTTAAACATGTGCAATTCTTCTAAACATATTTCTACATTTATAATGCTGTACAAGAAAAATCAGATCAAAATGGAAAAAAGGTGAGAAAAAAAAAACCCAAGCAAACAAACTACAAAACAACAAAATCCATCTGCTGTGATCCATCTTTAATCTCTGTAGTCTTCTCTCTGGATACAAATGGTTTTTTCCAACCCAAGTCTATTGGAATTTCCTTGAATCTCTTCATTGTTGAAAAGATCCAAGTCCATCACAATTGATCATCACATAAATTTCTTGCTGCTGTGTACAATGTTCTCTTAGTTCTACTTATTTCACTTAGTATAAGTCCATGTAAGTCTCTCCAGGCCTTTCTGAAATCATTTAGGGTTAGATGCTGATCATTTTTTATAGAATAATATTACATTATATTCATATACCATAACTTATTCAAACATTTCCCAGCTGTTGAGCATCCACTTAGTTTCTAGTTCCTTGCCACTACAAAAAGGGCTGCTATAAACATTTTTCCACATGTGGGTTCTTTCCCCTTTTTTATGGTCTCTTTAGGATACAGAACAAGTAGAGACACTGCTTGATCAAAGGGTATGCACAGTTTGATAGCCCTTTGGACATAGTTCCAAATTGCTCTCCAGAATGGTTGGATAAGTTCACACCACCAGCAAAGCATTAGTGTCCCAGTTTTCCCACATTCCCTCCAACATTTATTATTATCTTTTCCTGTCAGATAATAATTAATGTTGGAGGGGATGTGGAAAAACTGGGACACTGATACATTGTTGGTGAAATTGTAAATGGATCCAACCATTCTGGAGAGCAATTTGGAACTATGTTCAAAAAGTTATCAAACTGTGCATATCCTTTGACCCAGCAGTATTTCTACTGGGCTTATATCCCAAAGAGATCTTAAAGGAGAGATTTTGCACCCACATGTGCAAAAAATGTTTGTGGCAGCCCTTTTTGTAGTGGCAAGAAACTGGAAAATGAATGAATGCCCAGCAGTTGGAGAATGGCTGCGAAGAACCAGGAGATTATTATACCCGGCAACAACAAGACTATATATGATGATCAATTCTGATGGACGTGGCTCTCTTCAACAATGAGATGATTCAAAGCAAATCCAATTGTTTGGTGATGAAGAGAGATATCTGCTCCCAGAGAGAGGAATGTGGGAACAGAGTGTGGACCCCCTACATAGCATTCTCACTCTCTCTGTTGTTGTTTGCATTTTGTTTTCTTTCTCAGTTTTTTTTTCTTTCCTTCTTGATCCTATTTTTCTTGTGCAGCAAGATAACTGTATAAATATGTATACATATATTGGATTTAACATATATTTTAACATATTTAACATGTATTGGACTACTGGTCATCTAGGGGAGGGGGTGGGGAAAGGAAGGGAAAATTTGGAACAGAAGGCTTTGCAAGGGTCAATGTTGAAAAATTACCCAGGCATATGCTTTGTAAATAAAATGCTTAAATAATAATTAAAAAAATCTTTTCTGTCATCTTAATCAATCTGACAAGTATGAAGTAGTACCTCAGAATTGTTTTAATTGGCATTTCTAATCAATAGTGATTTAGAGCATTTTTATATGACAAGAAATGCCTTTAATTTCTTCATCTGAAAATTGTCTGTTCGTATCTTTTGACCATTTATTAATTGGGGAATGGCTTGTAAAGAATTCTAATAGGAATGGGTGTTGGATTTTATCGAATGCTTTTTCTGCATCTATTGAGATAATCATATGGTTTTTGTTAGTTTGGTTATTAATATAATTAATTATGCTGATAGTTTTCCTAATATTGAACCAGCCCTGCATTCCTGGTATAAATCCTACTTAGTCATAGGTATAAATCCTACTTGGTCATAGGCTTGTAAAGAATTCTAAAAATTTTTTATTCAACCAGAACCCTCATCATTTCACCTCTTCCAGTGCCTTATTTCCCCTACATCTGTTCTTCATTCTCATCCTGCCCTTCAGTCCCAGACCATCACTCCTGCTCTGGTTTCACCTTTCCTCCATTCTGGCTCTTGACCCTGTGATTAACAAATTTAACATTATACTCCCATCTACTCTTGAATCCCTTGTCCCTTTGTATTATTGCTACTTATGCTTTGTCAATCTCAATTGTGTAAACTCCTACCATCTGCCTTCCCTTTCTTAAGTCCCTATTATGTGCTAGATACTGTACTAAGTGATGGGAATACAAAGAATATAAAAAAAGTCATTTTCTCAATACCTAGGAAAATATTCTTGGCTCATTCCTACATAAAACTAAGTTCGTTTCCAAAATAGACTGACTGCTGGATGAAGGCTTGTCTTAGATATTGGTGGCCTGGGTCTAGAAGGTTACTCCTTGCTCCTGGGGGCAGTGAAGCTATTCTAGCTACAAGCCTGGATTTTGAAATGTTGGGATACTGAGTTACCTTTCTGACTTTTTGAAACTCACATGGTAGGAAACCTTCATTCCTTTCACCTACAACAGAAAAGAACAAAAGTGGTAGCCAAGGACTAATACCTATTTCTTGGCCTTAGATTGGTCAAGAATTAAGAATTTTAATTATCAACAAAAGCAGCTGAAAGGACTGAGGCAAGATAAACAGTGGAAGCTGCCTCAACCAATCTAAGAACTTCTCATTCACCACATGAAGCTCAAGCTGACCAGACTTAGTTATAGAATATACTGGCTTCCCAGAGTTCCAATACATTGAACTGTTTTAATACCTCTTCCACACTCTCCCAGAATCAAGCTTTTAGAGAGATTGTGCCAACTGAGTAAGCTGATGTACTCAGTGCATGTATTATACCTCCATTACAACAGGTTCTTCAGTTTGGGATGGGGGGACGAGAGAAATCACATGGAAGACTTGAAAAAAGTTTTGGACCAGCCACTGTGGTGGCTAGAGAATCAGTTTGGAATAAAGGGATTGATTGCCTTCCTATAGTGAGAGCCCAATTGAGCTTAAATAACATAAATTTATAATGGATTTAGTTCATGATTGTGTGACTTCCTATGTCCCAACTTACCTATGCAGATTTATTATACATTGCTTTTCTTTACCCACTCTTATACACCAGCCAAACTTGTTTTGCTGAGATTCTTTATATATATTCCCCATTTCTTCTCTCTGTGTTTTTGCATTGCCTGCCCCCTATATCTGGAATACACTTCTCTCCCCTGCTCCCATCTCGGGCAGCTTTGAACTCTTAATTTCCTTTAATACTCAGCTTAAGTGTTATCTTTTACATGAAGCCCTTCCTAATCCCCCCAGCTGTTGTAGCTTTCCTCCCCCTAATTTTTTGTTGTTCAGTTGTTTCAGTCTTGTCTAACTCTTCATGATCCCATTTGAGGTTTTCTTGGCATATTGGATACAGGAATAGTTCGCCATTTCCTTCTTCAGCTCATTTTACAGGTAAGGAAACTAGGGCAAACAGATTAAATGTCTTGTCCAGGGCTACCTAGAGAGTACCCTTCTGAGTCTAACATTCAATCTACTATGTCACTTAGTTGCCCCTCCCCTCAAATACCTTGTATTTATTTTGTATGTAGAGAGAGGTATGTGTGTATATATATGCATATATATACGTGTGTGTA